>WNWK01046529.1:0-14281 GCA_009830355.1 Cherax destructor
AGGCTGGAATATTGCTGCACACTAACTGCACCTTTCAAGGCGGGTGAAATTGCTGACCTTGAAAATGTGCAGAGAACCTTCACCGCACGCATAAGTGCGATAAACCACCTCAACTACTGGGAATGCTTGAAGTTCCTAAACCTGTACTCTCTAGAAGCATAGCGGAGAGATACATTATTATATACACATGGAAAATTCTCGAGGGCTTAGTACCAAACTTGCACACAAAAATCACTCCCTACGAAAGCAAAAGACTCGGCAGGCGATGTAACATCCCCCCAATGAAGAGCAGGGGTGCCACTAGCACAATAAGTGTCAGGGGCCCAAGATTGTTCAACTGCCTCCCAGCATACATCAGGGGGATTACCAACAAACTCCTGGCTGTCTTCAAGCAGGCACTGGACAGGCACCTCAAGTCTGTACCTGATCAGCCGGGCTGTGGTTCGTACGTTGGACTGCGTGCGGCCAGCAGTAACAGCCTGGTTGATCAGGCTCTGGTCCAACAGGAGGCCTGGTCACAGACCGGGCTGCGGGGGCGTTGACCCCTGGAATTCTCTCCAGGTAGACTATGCACACGTTATCATGAACACAGATAGGCACTTTCATGGAAATTAGATTTGGATTTATATCTACAGTTCACTTATCTGTTACAAGCAAATTTAGGAAATTTGCTTAGTATAACTGGTATGTTATTTTCATTAATAAGATATCTTGACATGTCACATAGGTTATTATACTGTCTATCAAGTACCATGAGCACTTGTGAACAGCGCATTTCCTTTGGGATCGTCTATACAAGGTGATTAGGTATGTGAATTTCCCGTTTCAAGCTTCAGTGTATAAAAATGTTGTTCAGGTACATACCTGGTGCGTAAGTATAATAAAAACAAAATTATATGTAACTGTCCCTTGTTTGGCTCATTCCATCTAATTACAAAATTTAAAATTCTCATCATTGCCTCTTCTTGTTCGCTCTGAGGAGGCTAAAGGAATGTAGAGCTCTCGGAGATGAAGCTTGTTGCTCTCAACAAGCATGTAGACTTTCACTCATTTTTCCCTTTAACACTAATTATACTGTATACCGTTGCACGTGGGTACATTTAATTACAGGTCAGTAAACCTACTGCACAAACTACTGTATCAATATATACAGTAAATGATAGCACTAACATCCCATATCATAAAAATCTTTGAGAGGGTTCTAAGAAGCAAGATCGCCAACCACCTAGATACCCATGAATTACACAACCCAGGGCAACACGGGTTTAGAGCAGGTCGATCCTGCCTGTCCCAGCTACTGGACCACTATGACAAGGTCCTGGATGCTGTTGTGATAAACAAAACACAGATGTAGTATACACAGACTTTGTAAAAGCTTTCAACAAGTGTGACCATGGCATAATAGCACACAAAATGCGTGATAAAGGAATAACAGGAAAAGTTGGTAGATGGATCTATAACTTCCTGACAAATAGACCACAAGGAGTAATAGTAAACAGAGTAAAGTCCCAGGCAGCCACGGTGAAAGCTGTTCCACAAGGCACAGTACTCGCTCCTATTCTATTCCTCATCCTCATTTCTGACATAGACAGAGATGTAAGCCATAGCTCCATGTCTTCCTTTGCGGATGACACCCGGATTGCCATGACAGTGACCTCCATTGAAGACACTCCAAAACTCTAAGCGGACATCAACCAAATCTTCAAATGGGCCACTCAAAACAATATGAAGGTCAACGAAGACAAATTTCAACTACTCAGATATGGAAAACTTGAGGAAATAAAAAATGTATCAAGGTATATGACAAATTCTAACCATACAATAGAGCGAAAAGAAATGTGAAGGACTTGGGAGTGATAATGTCAGAGGATCTCACCTTTAAAGACCACAACTATGTATCTACCTCATCGGCTAGGAAAATGATAGGATGGATAATGAGAACCTTCAAAACTAGGGATGCCAAGCCCATGATGACACTCTTCAAATCACTTGTTCTCTCTAGGCTGGAATACTGCTGTACACTAACGGCCCCCTTCAAGGCTGGCGACATTACAGACCTGGAGTGTGTACAAAGAACTTTCACAGCACACATAAGTATGATAAAGCACCTAAATTACTGGGAACGGTTGAAGGTCCTTGATCTGTATTCCCTGGAACGCAGGCAAGAGAGATACATGATAATATACACTTGGAATGTCCTGGAGGGATTGGTACCAAACCTGCACACGAAAATCACTCCCTATGAAAGCAAAAGACTCGGCAGGAGATGCAACATTCCCCAGATGAAAAGCACGAGTACACTGAGAGACAACACCATAAGTGTCCGGGGCCCACGACTGTTCAACTGCCTCCCAGCATACATTAGGGGGATTACCAATAGACCCCTGGCTGTCTTCAAGAAGGCACTGGACAGGCACCTAAAGTCAGTACCTGTTAGGGAAATGGACATCCTAAGATATGGACTGTAATTAAGCTACTTAGCTTATTGATGAATCCACAAAGTCGCAGCCTTTCCCGACATTGTTATAGAGGATTCATGGTCTCATCCCCTTGGACTGTATGGGAGAATAAATGTGTGAGTTATATATTGCCCCTGAGGAGCGTATGCCCATATAGTCAGTCACTGAATGGACTGAACGGTGGTTTACTCATGGGGTTTGGGCGGATCGCCTGCGTCTCACCGGGTGAATGATAAATCTGCCTAGATTATGAACATGTTCCCAACTGCGCAGCCTTATGAACATATACATGTCTGAGCAGACTTACCTGTGTATTTGTATCGGACCCTCAATTCACACCCAGAGAACGCTGTCTTGCTTGAAGAACTTTGCTGAAGAGTCACTGCCTTATTAGATGAAGTACACTCACGATTGTCTCTCTACATTCAACAATTCTCAGTTTTTTTTGCAGTAGTAAGAAGCTGCGCACACTTCTGAATATACCGCGATTTTATGATTAATTATCACTAAACGTGCTGGAACAGAGTTCTTATCCGATTTCCCGACGTTAGTGGAGATTGAAGACATACGACGAATGTCCCTTTGTCAGGTCAAATCACTGCGCCGTAAGCCCCTTTCCCTGGTCGCTGGTTAGTTCAGTCTGAGCCCTCCTGCGCCCCTGACTGCGGCCCTCTCATTGTTTCGCTGACCTAAGCTCAATTCCCCACTTGCTAAATGCTGCAACAATTTGCAGTTCAAATGTTTGTGTTCTCTAAATATTTCGATCACTGATAGTTTATGATTATAATGTCAAGTGTAGAAGCTGATACAGCAGTTTTCTTGAACTTTCCAGCTACGGCAAAGAGTCCCATTTATATAAAATGTCTATCAATCATATACACTGTTATGACTTAAGTTGTTGACCAGGAAGCCAGACGCAGTCTGGCCCTTTCTAAGGGCGGAGAGGGCTGAAAGGGCTGGGCCCTTGAAAAGGGCTGATACCCCACCCCACTCTTGGAGAATTTTCTCCACAGTACCTGACCAACCGGGCTGTTATTCGTACATCAGTTTGCGTGCAGCCAGCAGTAACAGCCTGGTTGATCAGACCCTGATCCACCATGAGGCCTGGTCTCAGACGTTGCGGGGCGTTGACCCCGAAACCCTCTCCAGGTAAACTCCAGGTTCCTTATTTACAGCTGAGTATTAGCTTAAGGACTTACACATTATTATATTCATGGGGAAACGCTAGACCAGTAGGGGTCAAATAGCGCCTGGGAAATGGGAGGTATTCAAGTCTGATCCAAGGAAGGGAAGCACAGGTCCAATTCTTGGATCAAAATCCCTCATGGGCTTCAAGAACTGCTAGCTCTACCCTCAAGAGGTAGGGCTTGCACAAATGCTGTGCAAGATGGGCTTTATATGGGTACTTATCCAAATTGTATTAAATGAGCATACTCACGTACATAATGGCTGGTTAGTTGGTTAACGAGGTTTACAACCTATCGATTACACTAGGCAAGTAACCTTTTCACCACCAGACAAAAATACTTTAATCCCTAAAATAGAGATTAAAGAAATACACCTCTCGGTGAATATATCTTCCTACCTAAGATTTCGATTTTGCCACCGAATGGCTATGTTGTGGCTATGTAATCTGCAATGAAATAAAATTTACTTTACTTTACTTTACTTACTTTTATTGTGCACCCCATATCCATCCTGTGGAAGGTAGTGTAAGAGATATAGATACACAAAAGGCCTAGGCACTAGGCCCCAAAGGGATTAACAATTGTACATTTGGATTTATATCTACATTTCAATTATCTGTTACAAGCAAATTTAGGAAATGTGCTTAGTACAATTGATATCTTATTTCATGAATAAGATATCTTGACATGTCACATAGGTTAGTATACTGTCTATCTCTATATTCCTCAATAAGTGGACACTTCAGCACATAGTGTTCAAGACAGTGACCATATGCCTGATCACATAATTTGCATTTAGTTTGATCATCTTCTCCTACCTAATGTTTTCTAAACTACACTTATTATTTTCAATTATTCCAAAGTTATTTTTCTAACCACTTTTAAAGAAAACAGTAGTAAATCGATACAGTATTTAATGAAATGCCAGAAAGAATAATAAAGAATCACTTAATGCTTGCCTATATACACAAACTACATAAAATATATTTCTGCAACTTACTTGCTCAGGCTTGTTGTCATACATGTACACTTGATAACCAACACCGGCAAAAAGCATTGCCCAGCTACGACCAATAAACCCACTGTAAAGAAAATGTTAAAAGTAGTTTTAAAATTTGCAAAGCAACAACAAATTATACAAAAGTTGGTTATTCTAAAGTTGCTACAATACAGATCCTGATTATAACACATTGTACACTAAGATTAATAACAATACTAGTACTACTGTATGATACAATATAATAGTTATATATGGTTTACGATAAGGGAAATAATCACAGTATAATGCGTTACCACAGTAATGGTCACTTCATGATCCGAGAAAGGTAAAGTTTATCTTTCATGCCAATATATGGTTTTACATTCTGCTATCGCATGTGGAATAGTTTATAGTTATGGATTTCGGGAAGACTTTAATGTACAACAAACTTGTAGGCTGTAAGCCTACATGCCTAGTTCCCATAGTTTCCCCCAAAGGGCAAGCCAGTGGGCATGTCAGCCTGCCCACCCCTGCATCTTTCTCACTCTCTCAGCAGCCATCACTCAGTCAACAGGCTTACTCCTCTCTCCCTCACATGGGCATGGCTCTCCCGGGCCATGGGCACAAACACACTGCCTGTGTACCCTCATGTTATTACAAATAAAGTAAGAAGCCTTCGAAGCCTTATCATTGCTACCCTGCCTTGATCGACAACACAAATCAACTATTTGATATAAATGGTGACAGCCTCGTACCAGATGTGTTTGCCCGGAGAAGGAAGGAAGAGGAATGAAGTTGTCTTCACTTCATCACCCTACACAAGAAGCATCCATCTCTCAACGAGTTATCCTGATGTCATGTCTGCAAGTCTCAGCATCCAGACACAATGCTGAATATAGCACTGCTGATAAATGTAATGAACACAATGTTGATAGTGGTGTTGGTGATGACAGTCATAGTGATGTGTGTAATGCTAGTGGAGGAGGGAATGTGAATGGTAGTGCCACCTATCATACATTCACACATGAACAGCGTCGTGCTCTGTGTAAACAATGACTCCCACGAGGCCTCACAACTGGACGTGCACTCAGAAAACTCATGGACCAGGGTAACACTGCTGACATTGATGAGGTCTGCTCTTTATATGAAAATTTTTTCATATTGCTGAGAAACTAAGCCAGATTCCAGGACTTCTATAATGGATCAGTCCTCGCATAAACTTAATATTTTTAGCTGGAATATTGCATCACTTAGAAAAGACTTCCTGACCTTCATCATAAAGTAACCACCGAACCCCATTGATATTGTGTGTCTACAAGAGTGCAGAGTCCCTGAAAAATCCCAGCCCCCTAAATTGCCATCATTTGTTGCATATAACCTCAAATCTACTAACTCTTGTGTTCTATATATTAAAAAATCACTTCCCCATCAACTTCTCACACATAAGAAAACAGAGGGACTGCAATACCATGGTGTTAGGATTTATATTGGGAACTCTGCTCTCAACATATTTAATTTGTATGCTCCTGCTGATAAGTTCAATTACTTGGAGCTCCCAACTTGTGCTCAGTCTGAGCCTACTCTTATAATTGGAGATTATTGTTATGGGGTATTATGGACTTGTTATGGGGGCTATTGGAACCCAACATGTATTGTTGTAATTAAATAACATGAATGCCTAATTATATTGAATTAATCAGCAGTACTGCTCAGGAGAGTTTACAAGGCTTGGCCAGCCTTAAAGGCTTAAGGGCTGATTTAACTGATTTTCTCAATATAATAGGTTATATAAATAATGCACACATTTTATTTACTAATTAAAATATAGTTGCATGTCTCATTGTAATAACATAAGATATATTGAGAGTACATGTGGAGATATGCAAAGTGATGTGTTTATGTTTTGAGGGGGAGGAGCTTAGAGAGATGCTGGCTTCCCACAATCCTTCCTGAGAAAACATGGCTGCTAGAGTGAGCTGGAGTTGTTGTTGGCTGATTATAACTTGACTTCAGGGCTGAATGAGTGCCCAAAAGGTAATGGGGAGAGTTGTAAATCGATGTCACCATGACATTCTGTGATCTTCAGTGTATCAAGACACTGGAGAGTTGGGAAATGTTGAGAAAGAGAGAGTTGAAGGTGGCAGCTGAGCCATGTGCTTTGGGAAAGGCTGATTATATGTTTAGGAGTGGAGACCTGTACATTATATGTATATTCTTCTTAATATAGCTCTATTTTTATAATGTTGGTTTAAATAACCTTTGAGAGGAATGAAAAAGGACCAATAAGTTTTCAGATGCAGCAGCTAACCTGAGTAAGTATCTTTAGCCTAATAAAGTCCTCCTTTTACCCTAAGACCTTTTAAGTAAATACCCTATGCTAGTACATGTTGAACCTTGATGATATATAAGGGAAAATAACATAACATGGGGGCCTTAACCGGGAGAGTTATTTGACTGTTAAAATAACTCAAAACATTCTTTGAGATGTACTGGTATGAGATAGGGTTATGAGTCACATGTTTTGGTAGGATAAAATTTACCTTGTAAAATTTACCTTGTAAAAATTACCTTGGTGGTGTCAGTGGAAGGTTCATGTATTAGTGTTGTGATAAAAACACAGGCCTCATTTCTAGGCTTTATTGAACACAAAATCCATGGTACATGTCTGCAACAGAAGAAAATACATCTAATGACTGCTGCTGCAGGACAGGTGATGTAAGGTGCATATGTCCTCAGAAAAGCTATAGCTACTGGCGACATATTTAAGCTTACCATGTAATCTGCATCACGAATGTATTTGTGTAAGAGCGAGACCACACGCCATGCTGGGCCATCGCCGTACTGTTTGTTGTTATTGTTAGGGGCCCCCTGAGGTGGTGCCGTATTGTCCTGCTGCGGCTCTCCACAAGAGCGGTATCACTACAATCTCCCCCTTCTAAAATATCAGATACAGTAATCCTCCAAACGGTTAGGTGGGTGGGCGTGTCGTCCCGACCTTCGTAGCTCTTGAGCCTCTTCACCGGGTTCGGTATTTTCTAGCGGGGTTTGACTATCTACTGGAGCGGATCCTCTATTTCAATAGGGGTAGCCTGAAAAGGCTTCCCTGGAGAAACGAAGCATCTTCGCAACATCTATTGGTGTATCTTGAGATTCGCACTAACATTGGTTTCAACTGGGGCTAAGTGTCTTGTAGATACAGTAGTCTCTTCACCATTTTGGTAGCGAATGTGGGCATAATGCGGATTAGCTTGTAGGAGCTCTACCTCTTCCACTAAAGGATCCGTCTTGTTCATCCTACGGTGACTCTTCAGGAGAATGGGTCCAGGGTGACATAACCAGGTGGGCATGGAGGCTCCCGTAGAGGAACGACGTGAATAGTTGAAGAGTCTCTCATGAGGTAGCATTAGTAGCTGTGCACAGCAATGATCTAATAGAGTGAAGGGCATCAGGTAAGACAGTCTGCCAGTGTTGAACAGGTAGATTGCGAGATTTCAGTGTCATTGTAACTGACTTCCATATAGTACCATTGAACCGCTCCCTTGACCATTGCCTTGAGGGTTGTAGCTTGTTGTTCTGCTGCAAGCAATCCCTTTGTTAGCCAAAAACTCATGAAGTTCATTACTCATGAACGAGGATCCCTGTCTGAATGGATATAGGCCGGCATACCAAAAATAGCGAATAACTGGGAAAGACAACTGATGACAGTTGAAGCAGTCATATTTGCACAGGGGAACACAAAAGGAAACCTAGAATATTCATCTACTATGTTAAGGAAATACCTATTCTGGTTTATGCTTGGTAGAGGTCCTTTGAAATCTATATTCAGTCTCTCGAAAGGCTGGGTGGCTTTATGAGATGAGTTTCTCTGGCTGGTGAAAGTTTGGCTTGCACTCTGCACATACTCTGCATGATCTGATCACTTGTCGCACCTCTTCCACTGAGTAGGGCATATTCTTAGATTTAACAAAATGATACAAGCGTGTAACTCCTGGGTGACACAAGGCCTTGTGGAGCTCTGAGAGTGATTGCAAATCATGACATGCTGCTCCACAGTGGGACCTAGAGAATGCATCAGGTGAAATGTTTTCTTCACCCGGTCGATACAGAATATCAAAGTTATAACACGATAGTTCCATCCTCCAGCGTAATATCTTGTCATTCTTGATCTTACTTTTGTGCTTCTTGTCAAACATATACATCACGGACCGTTGGTCAGTCCTTACAGTGAAATGTCTGCCTGTTAAATAATGCCTCCAGTGGCGAACTGCTTCTATGATGGCCTGGGCTTCCTTTTCTACAGCAGCATAGCACTTCTCTGATCCTTGAAAAGTTCTTGAAAGAAAGCAACGGGACGTCCTGCCTGAGATAGGACTGCAGCAATGGCAACTTCAGATGCATCCGTTTCCACCTCGAATGGTAGGGACTCATCAATGGCCTGAACTACTGAGTTTTCAATATCCTGTTTGAGAGTATAGAAAGCAGTTTCTGCTTCCTTTGTCACAGGAAATATTGTGGTAGCACTCAGTGGGCGAACTTTACTTGAATAGTTGTAGATCCACTGTGAGTAATAAGCAAAAAGACCAAGAGTTCTTTGGAGTGACTTTTTGTCTTGGGGCATTGGAAGTTCCGTGAGGTCGAAGTCTTTCAGGGTCTGGGGATGTTGCACCTCCTTCCACCACATAACCAAGGATGTTAAGCCTTTTAGTGGAAAAGTGCACTTTTCTTCATTGTAACTGATATTTTTTCTTCTTGGCAGCTTCCAAAAACTTATCAAGGTTTGCATCATGTTCCTCCTGGTCTTGCCACAAATGGTAACATTATCTAAATATGCATAAGTTCCCATAAGTTGCTCTTCCTGAATGAGTGAATCCATAATTCGTTGGAAACAGGCTACCCCATTGGTAACCCCAAAAGGGACTCTGGTAAACTGATAGAGGCCGTCACTAGCCTGAAACGCTGTGTATGGTTTATCTTCATTCCTTATAGGGACTTGATGATAGGCACTTCGTAGATCAATTGTGCTAAACACATAGTACTGAGCAATTTTGTTCACTGTATCATCAATTCGAGGTAGAGGGTACCCATCCAAGAAGTGTAAATTTGTTGATTGTCTCAGAATAGTCGATAGCCAGCCTCCGTTTCCTATAATCATCCTTGACAACAACGACCTGTGCACGCCACGGAGAATTACTTTGTTCTATAATACCCTCCTTCAGCAGACCTCTGAGTTTCTTTCTCAATGAACATCCTATCTTCATAAGAATAGCGGCGTGACTTAGCTGATATAGGATGACAATCCGCAGTAAGATTCGCAAACAGCTTTGGTGGGTCTACCCTTAAAGTGCTAAGACCACGACAACGAGAGGAGGCAGTTCACCTCCATATGTTAAGGTAACACTACCATGACGCTTCTGAAAGTCCTGACCAAGGATCACATCAGAGCACAGTTGTGGCAGAACAGCTAAATGTACATCTTGATAATCCCTGTCATTAACTCTAAGGTTTACCTTACAAAACCCTAACGTCTGAATAGAGAGAATGTTGATGCCATGGAAGCGGTACCTGATGAGTGATGTACCGTCAAGGAGTGGCGTTTAACTACGTCAAGGTTGATGAAACTCTGAGCTGCCACTGTCAATCAGACCATCTACTTCTGTTCCTTTGATGAACACTTTCACAACTGCCTTTGACAGTGAATTTGGAGCAGCCGCAGAGTCACTGTTGCTAGAGTCGCCTGGTCGGAATGCATAGAAGCACTAGCTCTTGTTGATGTATTAGCACGACATACTTTAGCAAAGTGACCTTTCTATGGCATTGATGGCACATTGCTTCACGAGCCGGACACTTTGGACGTGGATGTCTTGAAAAACCACAAAGAAACACTTTGTGCCTGCAGCTGCTGTCACTGAAGCAGGTTCCATGGTAACCTCATTAAAGAGTCTTGGTCGGAGTTACAGCATTACCACTCGAGAAGGCTGGGTAGTACTGTACACTTCAGAATTCTTCTGAGCTGAATCTAATGATCTTGCCTGGTCAAGGGTAGTGAGCTAAGTCCAGAGTTTTATTCTCCAATAAACGCTGCCTTATTATTGGTGATTGCAGGCCACTGATAAAGCATCCCTGATGGACTCTTCACAATACTGAGAAGCTGTCACCGCTCGGAAGTTACAGTCCTTACCTAATATTTTCAGTGCTTGAAAGTATTCCTCTAAGGATTCACCAATCTGCTGGCGGCAGTTGCAAGACGATATCGTGCAAAGATTTCATTTGTGGGCTTAATATTTTTGAGACTTGAGGGCATTGATAGCATCTTCATAGGTATTACACTCAGAAATAACCTCATAGATTTTAGGTGACACAAGTTGATGAGCAGGCTTAGTTTATCTAGATCTTCCTGGGAAAGCTCTCAAAATTTTTTCGAAAGTCTTAAACCAGTGCTTCCATTCCTGAGCAGCCGTTGATACACTGGGGTCAGAGTCTAGCCTCTCAGGTTTCAGTAAAGCTCCTTTTTGCTGTGTAGTCTGCCCCAGAATCGCCACCAGGTAGCCCAGGATATTTGTGTTCAATAAATTGTTGTGATAAAAACACAGGCCTCATTTCTGGCTTTATTGAACACAAAATCCATGTACATGTCTAACAGAAGAAAATACATCTAATGACTGCTGCTGGGACAGGTGATGTAAGGTGCATATGTCCTCAGAAAAGCTATAGCTACTGGCGACATTTTTAAAACACCATGTAATCTGCATCACGAATGTATTTGTGTAAGAGCGAGACCACACGCCATGCTGGGCATCGCCGTACTGTTTGTTGTTATTGTTAGGGGCCCCCGGGAGGTGGTGCCGTATTGTTCCTGCTGCGGCTCTCCACAAGGGGTTAATCACTTTTTCCAAAGTTCTTTTTTTTGGGTTATGGCCTTTTTTTTGAATCTACCTCCTGCTTAATACTACACTCCCTGTGTTATGGGGTATTTGGACTTGTGTATGGGGGCTATTGGAACCCAGCATGTTTATTGTAATTAAATAACATGAATGCCTAATTATATTGAATTAATCAAAGTACTGCCTGGGGAGTTAAAAAGCGGCCACTTAAAAACTTAAGAGCTGATTAAACGGTTTTTTCTCAATATAATGGTTATATAAATAATGCACACTTTTTTATTAACTATTAATTATAAGTTGCATGTCTCATTGTAATAACTTGGATATGTTGAGAGGATGTGCAAAGTGATGTAACAATGGCTGCTGGGTGAGCTGGTGTTGTTAGGTCCCTGATCTTATCTTGGCTTCAGGGCTGAATAGGTGCCCAAAGGTTGGGGAGGTTGCGGGTCAATGTTACTATGACATTCAGTGATCTTCAGTGTATCAAGCCTGGAGGGTTGAAAATGTTGGGGAAAAAGGGAGTTGAAGGTGGCGGCTGGGCCATGTGCTTTGGAAAAACTGATTATATGTTTAGGAGTGGAGACCTGTCTTAATTTATATTTTTCTTAATTATGGCTCTATTTTTATAATGTTGGTTTAAATAACCTTTGAGAGGAATGTGAAAGGACCAATAAGTTTTCAGATGCACAGCTAAACCTGGGAGTATCTTTGCCTATAATGTCCTCCTTTTCCTAAGACCTTGTAAGTAAATACCGCTACAAATTGAAAACCCTTTATGATAAAGGAAAAAAATAACAAACATGGGGCCTAACCGGGAAATTTTTTTTATTAAAATAACCAAAACATTCTTTGAATTACTGGTAGGATAGGTTTGAGTCCATTTTTGGTAGGATAAAATTTATTTTTAAAATTTACCTTGTAAAAATTACCTTGGTAATTTTCAGTGGAAGGTTCATGTATTAGTTTTCGGTTTTTTTTCTCAGAAATGGGGATTAAAGTTGATAACACATTTTGTTTGTAGTTATGGTAAGTCCATGAAATTTTCCATTGAACTTGTTTATTTTTATGTCCTGTGTAGAACCTTTCCATTGATGCTTGAGGAGTTTAAGGATAAAAATGCAAAGGGTGAATCTTTAAATTTCGGCTTCAGTGGGGAGTAAATAATTCATCAGTAAACATTCTGTTAACAGTGAACAAAGGAATCCCCCTCCAGGTAATAAAAACGATAAAGAAACTTGGATGCTTTGTTGCCCAAGACAAAATTCTTAGAAACTCAGGAGAGGTATGTAAAGGGTTAGGAGGTTCAGACCAAGAGCCTGAGCAGACTTTAACCTAACTAAAGCTGCACATTTTGTCCCTAAGTTTACAGAAAGTACCCAGACAGATATTTTCCTTTTTTGAAAGCTGAAAGGGCAAGGTGGCCCAAACAGCAATGAGGCTCCCTGGTTAGCACACAACTTGTAGGGGTTTTCAGAGAGTAGAGACTCTGGGAAGGAAATTTTCTAATTATGAAAAGTAAAGGAGGTAATTGTTTGCATACCAAATGATCCTGAAATACTGTATGGGCAAAAGTTCAAGTAAAAAATTTCAGGAGGGGCAGACCTTAACTGATTAGGGAATGAGAAAATGTTCCTGTTTAAAGTGGGCTTTTCAAAAGGGTGAACAAGGACTATGAGAAGTTAAATAGACCTAATTGTTCATTTAGGGGAATTGTCAATGCAATCCCTGTTGACCTTAGGGAATTTGGAGGACAAGACAGATAATCTTTCAGCGGGGAATGGATCTGGGTGACAGATTCTTAGCTCATAGGGTTGGTAGGTAAAAACAGTCTGCTCATTCAAAAAATTTCCCTGTCTTTTCTAAAATATTTAAATCCTACGGTCCCCTAAAGGTAGGTGGGACAAAAATTTTCAGGGACAAATGAAGGTGAGGCACCTTCTCAAACAGAAGGGAAAAAGGGAAAATCAGCTGGGCTCAAAAATTTACCTAGACCCCTCAAATAATGTTTTAATTCCTCGAGCACACAGTACTAGTCCTACTCCCAAAAAGGGAAACATAATTTTTGGAAATTTTCCACCTTTTTTACTTAACAAAAATGGTCACATACAAAGTATTGCTTTTTTAAACAGCAAGATCAAAAGAAAGGGAGGGGAAAAATCCCCGGGGAAACCCAACTTTTGGGAAAAATCCGGGGCTTGCATTAAGGGGCTTAAGGCAAGGTGGGGAAACCCCTTTGGGAAATTTGACCCCAGGATTTGGGTTTTGCTTTTAAGTCTCATTTTCCTTGCCCAAAAGGGTGTGGGCAGGGGTTTAGAACATTTTTCCTTGAGAGATGGATGTAACACCTACTCCCCCTTTCTACATGCGGGAGTGTAGTGTCAAATGATACCTATACTGGGAAAGAAAATTTTTGGAAGGTATTAAGGGGTTAACCAAAAAAACCTGTACACAAGTTATGGGTAGAATCCATCCTTGGGTATCTCCCCGTAAGGGATTTAGATGAATTCCCTTTGAGGGGGTTGACCTCTTATTTGGAAAAAAGTAATGGGCCTGTTAGACAGTGAGGAACATCTGGGAAAGGAGACCAATTCCCAAAGTTTGGGAGGAGGGCTAGAGAACCCCCTTCCCGACCTTCTCCTACTGGTTCCACCATGAGAAGTATTTATGATCACTATCAACAGTCTTTATGATTTTTTCTCCGGGGGATGATGAGGGGAAGTCTGGGAAAAACTTTTTCGTGTTGAACTGCAGTCAACTGAAGAAAAGGGTGTTCCA
>WNWK01046530.1:0-14280 GCA_009830355.1 Cherax destructor
ATATACTGAAGTTTTCGGGGAGCCACAGGTTTAAGTTTCTCTTTATTGTACCTCTTCTTTATTCCTCTCTTCTAACTTCAGCTTCGTGTGCGTATTATCTTGTGTCCATGGACCTGTCATAGTTTGCTGTCTATCCTTAATTTATTATGTTTCTCTTGTCATATTTTTCAGTTTTATTTTTCGTAATTTTTCATTTTTTTCCTCTTTTACTGAAACACTGTATTAGGAGGAAGCCCTAAACCTATATGGGTCATACAGTGCCTGTGGAATGGAAGGCGACCAGGTCTGATCCTTGAGTCAAGACCCTCTCACCTTCAACGATCCTCCTTCTATGGGATTTGTCCCTCTATAAATTTCTGTTCATGTCATTTTTCATTAATTTACAGACGTGTTTATCTTAGTGTTGTGTAAGGTTGATACAGCATCAGCCTTCCTTAAGCCCTGGCAACGTGCGTACTTCAGTATTCCAAATCTAACTGGTTCTTGAAAGACAATTGAAAGTCACATTAATGGAGATAAATGGTATAAAATACAGACACAATGGAAAAAGAAACACAAATTCAATGTAATGCGAGCCTTTGCCGACAACCTTTCTCGCCCACCGAATGGGCTTTATCAAGTCATCAACAGATATTTGTGACTTGATAAAGCCCACTGTATAGGCGAAATGTCAAAAGAATCACATTATACCGCATTGGTGTCTTTTTCTCCAAGTCCCACTAATGTGACTATTTGTTATGGTGGTGGTGAAACGCTCCTCCAGTAAGGTTATACAGTGTCTGCGGAATATAAGTTAATCAGGTTTGATCGAAGGGACACCGATGTTAAACTTCCTAAATCTGACTTTTTTTTTGGCCAGGAGATCGATATATACTTCGTTGGCGCATATATAGTGAAGGTATTGTTGAGGCGTTTGCATAAATTTGTTTGCTTAGTCAGGTTCAACGCCTCTTCCTTCTGCATGAAAGTTGTTAATGGTGCACTTAACTACACCAACAATCAAGAATACATTAAGCCTTAAAATAAGGATTAAAGTAAATAATCAATGCATTTACAAAGATACACGTCTCTCAGAGATACATACACAGAGATACATACACAGAGATACATACACAGAGATACATACACAGAGATACATACACAGAGATACATACACAGAGATACATACACAGAGATACATACACAGAGATACATACACAGAGATACATACACAGAGATACATACATATCTCTCGGTTTAGGAGTTCACTAAGCTCATGAAAATTAATTTTTTTATAAAAATTCGAGTTTCAATATTTTTCAGTTTTCTTTTGGTAGTTCTATTCTATTTAAAATTATATACAGTCTTTAAAAAGAAACATTTGACATTTGTTCTTAAAGAAAGTCTAATTTAATAAATAAAGCTATATAATTAGTAAATTGGCACAAAGTCTAAATTCAATAAAAAAATGCCTTTAATTAAGTTGCAGCTGTCTTAAGTGTCTTGTAGCCGATAAGGAGAGGAATGGAATTTTATAGTTATTAAATGGAAACCAGTTTATTTAATAAAATTGCCAATTTAAAATTTACATTGCTCAAGTGAAAGCCAAACTTTCTTTTAATAAAGCCCATCAACACTGCAAGTTTTAAACCTATCAGAAAAGGCATTCTCCATCTTAGTATCTACATTTGAATTGGACCAACATTGGTAATAACCTCCACAAATGTTATAGCAAAAAATTCCAGTAGTAATTATATGTATCTATAAGTTATTTTAAGGTTACCCGAAATGCCCTGCGTAACCAGGTGCTGTATATAAAGTGTGTCAATAATATCACCTTTTCCCAAACTACTCTAAACCATTCTTCACAGATTTAGATTTCATCATTTATCACTCCTGTTTGAAGAGAGCTAACACGCGGTAAGCAAATAATTTTGATTATTTATCAAAACAGGAAACATTCGTCAGTTCCTCGGATTAAACCTGATTACCTCCCATTTCCCAGGCAATGTGAGCCCCTACAGGTTTATTGCTTACCCGTGAATGTGATGATAGTAATAATGTTTTTGTCAGAAATCCCCCGGAAGTTGTGTGTGACAGAGAATTTCCATTAAAAATATTTCGTGGAGAGGCTTGTTTTATATTAATTATTAATAAAAATTTATTCAGAATTTGCTACAGGAACTGTAAGAACAGTATTTATGAAATGGCATCAAAGACATCAATTCGATTTTCGGGTAGAGCAAAACGTGTTTTCAGGCCTCTTTAAGACATCTGCTTTCTCTCTTCACCTAGTAATAAATAGACACCTGTTTTTTGTCGACTGTTGTAAGTCGCATCCTGGGGAAGTTGTGATACTCTAACATAACCTAACCTTAGTTAGGAGTGAGCTTTGAATAAGCTGAAGTAGGATAACAGTTCCTACCATGTAAAATGAGTTGTGTTTAAAATAATAATAGTGCAATTCAGAAATAATATTTTTACCAAGAATACAAGCCTAAACATGCATGAGAGAGCTGGTGCATCCTGGTAGATAAGATAACAGGTGCCGGAACTAGAAAAAATATCAGAAACCCGCCACAATAACATTTATGACTGCTGTCCCTCTCAAACAGTATTTTATTTTCATACTAGACCCATTAACGCCTGTGTTTCCTATGTCATCTTGATCGCTAAAATACCATTAACATTTCATAGTACTTTAACATAATAAAGAAAAAAAAGAAAAGAAAAAAATATGATCCATGCAATATGGTGTCTCTATAATGTTTCTAATAAGACTAATAGATATCTGTTTACTACTAGATGAGTGTAGAAAAGGACACTTGTGTACAGTTCAAGACATTTATCGCACTTTTTCAAGGAGAAAACAAACAAAAACACTCAATATTAAGGCACCAACTAATCAGCTAAAATGGCAGACATTAGGATTCTAGAAAACAAGACTAAGGGTGCGGTAATATTCATTTCTTAATATTGGTTAGGTGAGATTGGTCAGAAAAGAAAGCAGGACAAGTATTTCCTGACGCGGGTCTTAGTCTTATGTTGACCCACCAATGGAGCTTTTGGTCATCTGATCGAGACCTTCCACTGGCTTACTGGTCCACCCGTTTAAAAATTGATGTTAGTGACAGTGACACTCTTTAGTTTTCGTCCCTGTATTGCATTGATAAAGCTAAAGCCAGTGTAAGTTTATTTAGGCACAGGTACACATAAGTACAATTATCATACAGTGTAAATCTCCTAGGATAACCCAAAAAAACTGAAGTTACTTATTTCCAGTCGTTGGCGAAACGTCTACAAAAGAAAGATACCCAGTTGTTGCACATGTGCCTAACTCTTCAACTTGTATTATACAAACAAACAAACAAATTTTATTTCTTTGTGCAGTATAAAAATGTAGTTTACATGTAACAAAACATTGTTAAACACATGTGCATTTCCGGCAGAACCATTGATGTTATGTTTTGTTTTTATTGTTAATAATCATTACGCATTTTAAAGATCTTTATCTAATATGCTGATAGTTAGGCATTACAATGACCCCCAATGAAAATAAGTAATTGACTTTTTGGGTTATACAAGGTTAGGTCTCACAGTCGCCGTCTGGTTGAATCCTCCCTTATACACAACTTTCCCTGTATGAATCTTAGCCCTGGCTTTGTCTCTGTAGATGCTTTCCTCTCCCATTACATTGTTAAATGCGCCAAACTTCAGAACACCCGTGACTTAACCTGATTCCTTCCCCTTCTATCTCTTCCCCCTTCTCCTCTTTCTCCTCTGTGTTTTCTTTCTTTTCTTTTGCCTTGTATTTTCCTTCTTTATTTTATTTTATTTTATTTTAATTTTTCCCCCTCTGTTTTGTTGTCCTTACCCTATGCGGGCCGCCAGCTTCATTGCAGTGCTCCTTTCCTAGAATATGACTGACTCCACTACTACTACTACTACCACTACCACTACTACCTCCATTATTACCACTCCACCACTTTCTTGTGCCCTCCCCTATCTGCCTGCCTATAAATACCCCTTCTTCCTGTCCTGATGCATGAGCTGGTGCAGCTGACGTTCTCAGCAGGCACCTGACTGCTCAGCTACGCTGATGACCTGGCACTCATTGTCATCGGGAAGCCCGGACTGTTGCGCAAAGCCCAACGCGACCTCAGCCTGCTAGCTACCACCTGTCGTCGCCTCGGCCTCAAGATCTCGGCGAACAAGTCCAAGGCCATGATCTTTCGTGCCAAGGTGCCTGATACCAGTCTGAAGATCTCAGACATCAACCTGGACTGGGTCAGCAGTTACCAGTATCTGGGTATATGGATTGACAGCCGACTCTCCTTCCGCAAGCAGGCAGAGTATGTCAGGGAGCGTGCCATGCAACGTGTCACGGCCATGCGTGCCATGGCCAATCCTAGGACTGGTGCCAGCCACGATATTCTCCGGATGTTCTACGTGCAGGCGGTGCGCTCGCTGGCCCATGCTCATCCCTCATGCCTCAAGCGCCTCAGCGTTGTACAAAATGCTGCGGCTCGGGTCATGCTGGGGGCCCCGGGCTGGACCAACACAGTGACTCTGAACAGAGAGGCCCAACTGCAGCCCCTAAGTGACAGGATCGCCCTCGTTGCTGCCAGGAGGTTGGCCAAATTTGTCCAGCTACCGGGCAGTGAGCGCCTGCTGAGAGACCTCCTTGACCGTCAGCGAGGCGACTTCGCAGGAGGCCGTGTCCGACTATGGTTGTGGTCGGCTGCGGAAGTGACAAAGGAGCTCCTGCCCATGCCGCTCCTCGAGGACAAGGGATGCGATCGGCCAGTCGATGGGTACACCGTGCCACCGCCATGGGCACCGGAACCTGTCGTAATCCACCTTCCAAACCTGCCAGCCAGCAAGCGTCACTGTCCACAGCGCGTGCTGCAGCGGTGGGCAGCTGCAAGCATTGCTGCAGCAGAGCATCCCGGGTGTGCAGTGTACTACACTGATGGATCAAGAGACCCCGAGGCCGGCCGCACGGGTTCTGGGATATATCACTCCTCCCTAATGGCCGGCTGGATCCTCCCAGACCACTGCAGCATACTACAGGCAGAACTCCACACCATCCAGAAGGCCATCCAACATGCGCTCCTGGAACACCACCAACCTCCAGTCATCCACGTTGACTCCAGGGCGGCGATACAGGCCATCATGCATAGGGAGCCCAAGGATAACAGCCGGCTCCTCACCGCCATCAGAAGAGACCTACACTCACTTGACGAGCAGGGCCGGCAAGCAACAATCAATTGGATACCAAGCCACATCGACCTTGCTGGGAATGATGCGGCGGATGGGGCGGCTAAGTCTGCCACACTTGCGGCCCATCCTGCGACTACAATTGCCATTAGCCGCAGGCAGGTGCACCTGGGGGCAGCTTCGGCAGCCAGACGCCCACTACCAGCACCGGGAGCATCTCGGAGCCGGCACTGGTATGACAGAGCGACACGTAGGGAGCCCCCACCAAACATGAGGAAACTGAACAGGGAGCTGCAAGACAGCGTCCACCGCCTGTGCCTCGGCTACCCTACTGCAAAGCGCCTCATCGAACGCATGGGTGAGGAGCTTTGCCACCACTGCGACCGGATGGTTCCAAAGCCTCTAGTTCACTACATGCTTGACTGTCCTGCGACGACGTCCATCCGCCGCAGGCACTTCCCGATGGCACCTGGGGATCTGACCCGCAAGGACAAAGCAGCCCGGCTGGTTTACCTGGCCACCCATGACTTGGAGACACTGCTCCCAGTCCTAGCCACCCACCCGCCCCCTCGATGACGACGCCGGAGAACCCCGACGACGACCAAGACTACCCACTACAGCTATTCTTTCTCTCACTTCCTTCTTTCTTATCCCCCATCCTTCTTCTTCCTATGTAGGTAGAACCACAGCCTGAAGTACCAAGATCTGCTGATGAAGATGCGACGTCAGAAGACACTCCCCACCATGGGGAGCCACAGCAAGAGAAAAGAAGTCAACCCCCACCCAGGGGCCACCAAGAAAGAAGAAAGAAGATGACCAACACCCTCTACCCAGGGGGCCAATGCCAGGTCACCATTTGGAGAAGACCCGGGCCGGATGTACCGGTGAACATACAACAACAACAATCCTGTGTGTTAGTGTGACTGTAAATGGTCCAAGTCGGACCGAAACATCGTCGTAAGCTCCTCTCTTTTTTATATGTGCAGGTTGTGTATGTATTGTTCCAGTCACGGTATTGTGCCTTTTTTTGTTATTTAAGGTTAGGTTAGGTAAGGTTCATCAGGAAACAGAACAAATGTTTCCTGACGCGGGTCTATAAATGTATATATGTATATCAAACTGCAGAATATATACCAACTTATAAAACAAAATACTCTATAGTAGACTCTTATTCTAGCCAGCCTACCAGGAGAACTGTTAAGGTATACCAGGAGGAAAGATTGTTATATGAGATATTGAAACTATAAATTATCTAAAAAAAGTATATATATCAAACTACAGTATATACTACATCATGCAAACCTGTGTAATCTGCAGCAAGAGTAACAGCCGAGGTTTTGCTTGGATTGCATGCAGACTCTGTGGAAAATGATCCCATGGGTCGTGTATGGAGCTTAAGCAATCAACCACCACTGATATTAAATCAGGAAAATATTATTGGGTCTGCCAAAGTGAGAGGCACCTTTGGGAGAAAATTACAGCTATACTAAAAGACAGAAACACCAACAAAAAATATCCTCTGTAGAAAACATGACAGCCTTGTATTAACTAGGTTTACAAAATTGAGGTAATTTAAAGATTTAAGAATTTAACAATTTAACAATTATATTAATGGAAATGGTGACATGTTGGCATGATACAGTTTCTATATTGGAGTGTCTTAGGCAAACTTATGACTAGCTTAAGAATTATGAAGCAATAGTTGTATTATAATTTTGGTTACAGTCATGTGCAAATTAAGGGGAATCACAGATATCAATAAGTGTATTTTGCTGTGGATATGTGAAGATAAAGTAGTTTTCATGTGGTTAGCTACTGGTTGGGTGCGTAAGTGAGATAAGATGTTTTTTAACGGTGCTTTTGAAAATGGAGGTTGTGTCTGCAGTTCTAGAGTTTTCAGGCAGGGAGTTCAGATTTTAGGGTTAAAGTTGGAATTTATGCTTCTATAAAATGTCATAAAATATATAAATAACATAATATGTAAACCCCACTTTGTAATATTATCAGAAATAAAGTTGATTGATTGATTGATACCTGTCCACCCTTTTAAAAATTATGGTCAGTTATAACCATTTTTTTATCCAGTAATACAACAATAATAATAAGTAAAATGGGTACCTGGGTGTTAGTTGACTGGTGTGAGTCGCATCCTAGGACACTGACCTAATCTGCCCGAAATGCTCAGCATAACTACCTGGAGAGAATTCCAGGGGTCAACGCCCCCGCGGCCCGGTCTGTGACCAGGCCTCCTGTTGGACCAGAGCCTGATCAACCAGGCTGTTACTGCTGGCCACACACAGTCCAACGTACGAACCACAGCCCGGCTGATCAGGTACCGACTTGAGGTGCCTGTCCAGTGCCTGCTTGAAGACAGCCAGGGGTTTGTTGGTAATCCCCCTAATGTATGCTGGGAGGCAGTTGAACAATCTTGGGCCCCTGACACTTATTGTGTTGTCCCTCAACGTGCTAGTGGCACCCCTGCTCTTCATTGGGGGGATGTTACATCGCCTGCCGAGTCTTTTGCTTTCGTAGGGAGTGATTTTTGTGTGCAAGTTTGGTACTAAGCCCTCGAGAATTTTCCATGTGTATATAATAATGTATCTCTTCCGCCTGCGTTCTAGAGAGTACAGGTTTAGGAACTTCAAGCGTTCCCAGTAGTTGAGGTGGTTTATCGCACTTATGCGTGCGGTGAAGGTTCTCTGCACATTTTCAAGGTCAGCAATTTCACCCGCCTTGAAAGGTGCAGTTAGTGTGCAGCAATATTCCAGCCTAGATAGAACAAGCGATCTGTAAAGTGTCAACATGGGCTTGGCATCCCTGGTTTTGAAGGTTCTCATTATCCATCCTGTCATTTTCGAGCAGATGCAATTGCTACATTGTTATGGTCCTTGAAGGTGAGATCCTCTGACATGATCACTCCCAGGTCTTTGACATTAGTTTTTCGCTCTATTGTGTTGTTGGAATTAGTTTTGTACTCCGATGAGATTTTAATTTCTTCACGTTTTCCGTATCTGAGTAATTGAAATTTCTCATCATTGAACTTCATATTGTTTTCTGCAGCCCATTTAAAGATTTGGTTTATGTCTGCTTGGAGTCTTGCAGTGTCTTCAACGGTGGACACTGTCATACAGATTCGGGTGTCATCTGCAAAGGAAGACACAGCACTGTGGCTTATATCCCTGTCAATGTCTGATATGAGGATGAGGAATAGGATGGGAGCAAGTACTGTGCCTTGTGGAACAGAGCTTTTCACAGTAGCTGCCTCAGACTTTACTATGTTGACTACTACTCTTTGTGTTCTACATGTTAGGAAATTATAGATCCATCTACCAACTTTTCCTGTTATTCCTTTATCACGCATTTTGTGTGCTATTACACCATGGTCACACTTGTCAAAGGCTTTTGCAAAATCTGTGTATATAACATCTGCATTCTGTTTATCTTCTAGAGCATCCAGGACCTTGTCGTAGTGGTCCAGTAGTTGGGACAGACAGGAGCAGCCTGCTCTAAACCCATGCTGTCCTGGGTTGTGCAATTGATGGGTATCAAGATCGGTGGCGATCTTGCTTCTTAGAACCCTTTCAAAGATTTTTATGATATGGGACGTTACCGCAATTGGTCTGTAGTTCTTTGCTATTGCTTTACTGCCCCCTTTGTGGAGCGGGGCTATGTCTGTTGTTTTTAGTAGCTGCGGGACGATCCCAGTGTCCATGCTCCCTCTCCATAGGATGTTAAAAGCATGTGATAGGGGCTTCTTGCAGTTCTTGATGAACACGGAGTTCCATGAGTCTGGGCCTGGAGCGGAGTGCATGGGCATGTCATTTATTGCCTTTTCGAAGTCATTTGGCGTCGTGGTGATGTCAGAAAGGCATGCGTCTGTCAAGCTCTGTGGCACTCTCATAAAAAAATAATTTAGGTTTTCGATTTTCAGTCTGGTTAGTGGCTCGCTAAAGACTGAGTCATACTGGGATTTAAGTAATTCACTCATTTCCTTGCTGTCATCTGTGTAGGACCCATCCCGTTTAAGAAGGGGCCCAATACTGGTTGTTGTTCTCGACTTTGATTTTGCATAGGAAAAGAAATACTTAGGGTTTCTTTCAATTTCATTTATGGCTTTTAGTTCTTCCCGTGTCTCTTGATTCCTGTAAGATTCCTTTAGTTTTAATTCGATGTTTGCTATTTCTCTGACTAGTGTCACTGATGTCAGCTAGGCCTGTATACCATGTACATGTACTTGTAGTAAATAAAGATATTATTGTTATTATAAAAGATATTATAATAATAATAATAATAATAATATTATTATTATTATTATTATTATTATTATTATTATTATTATCATTATTATTATTATTATTATTATTATATTAATATAATAATAATAAGTAAGTTTATTATTATTATTATTATTATTATTATTATATTAATATAATAATAATAAGTAAGTTTATTATTATTATTATTATTATTATTATTATTATTATTATTATTACAAGCACTAAACCCGTTTGGGTCATAAAACAAATCAATATATTTTTTCAATGAAATTGAACTGTAAACAACTATAACTACTTGCCTAAACGCAATCCACTGCACATCTTTATGTCTGATATATACATATACATTTATATACTATATATATATGTGTGTAACCTAAATAAAAAAAAATATTGCGTGACGCTTATACACTCTGGTATAGGTAATATATACGAAGTTAGAGTGTAGAGTGGTAGAGGGAGTGTGTAGGTGGTGGTGCAGCAGCAGACGCCACATACAAGTGTGGTGGTGCTGGCGGTGGTGGTGGTGATGTGAACACCAAGATGCACCCGTTTGGTGGCTGTGTCTTCATTGGCTTCATTTTCACTGTAGCTGCTGCTCTCAACACTGTCCTCAATGTGGATGAGATCAATTCCATCCACTATGCTATAGACATCTTGAACAAACCCGTGGTGAAAGACCAGGTAATGCTGCCACAGCCTACTATATCATCCTTATTTTATTTAAAATATGTTGGCATTTTATATTTCTGGACAAGATACGAGATAAAACTTGGACCTTTATCACCATGGTTGTGATTTTAAAGTATTACTTTAGTGGTTTTGTATTCAGTGTATGTTTAATACAAGTGTGAACCCCAGTGGAAATAAGTCATATTTTTAAATTTAGGTTAATATGCGTATCACACAACATATGTTTTTCTTTTATAATGATCGTGTCTGTTCTCTGAAGACTTATTTCCACTTAAAATAAAGCAAAGGTAAAACTTTATTTTTAGGTTTTCAATATTACCCATATGGGCTTAGTGTTTTGAATATAATAATGATCTTAATTAGACTGCAGCATCATTAAACAATTTCACATGAAGAAATGTAGAGCTAAATATTAGTTATTAATCTGATTTACCAATAGATTACCTAAGATATAAGTGTGCAGAATAAATGTTGGTGATCAAAGGGCCCCAATGGAAATAAGTCATTCTGTCTGACTTTTTTGAGTTATCCTAGGTTCTCTACACATGCTGCTATGTATGATAATCTATGTTACTGTATTTGTGACCCCTATAGGTTTACATTTCCTCCTAAATATCATAATAATAATCCCAATGGAAATAAGTCACTTTGACTTTTTTGGATTATCCTAGGTTCTCTACACATATGCTGCAATGTATGATAATTTTTGTATTTGTGAAGTTTTCCTATAGTAAAACTATTGGCATATACTCCCTTCAAGTACCTTGATGCTGGTGAAAGGCTCTTGGTCTGTATTAATACAATACAATTCTTTATTTAAAAATTACCATACATAAAAAAAAATAGTAATCTGAAGGCCCACAGGATACGTAACATTTCAGGCAAAACTTAATCTAGTCCTAAAATCTTCATAGTTTAATTTTCATTTTTAAGGGAACTGGAACTTCTTTGCAACACAGCCTGGCTGTGAAAAAAAACCTGCAATAATTGAAGCTGTATGCAAGGTCATGAAAAGCAACAAATTCGAGTATAGGTCAGTGTACTAGTCATTTTTTATGAACTTCATTTTCAGTCCTCGTCTTATAAAAATTACAAAATATGAAGATAAATAATGGGAAAAAATCATTTTTACATTACGTATATTGAACAAGTTTCGGATTTTTTTTACTCAAATTGGTTTAAATGGAGTTTTCAGAATGAAAAATTAATATATACAGTGGACGCCCGAGTATCATTCGTAATCCGTTCCAGGAGCTAGGCCTCAACTCGAACCAATATTTCCCATAAGAAATAATGTAAATACAATTAATCCGTTCCAGACACCCAAAAATATTCACAAAAAATACAATTTATAGGGAGTAACTATAGTTTTACATACAGAAAACACACATGAATACTACATACAATATTAAATTTATAAATAAATATTTAAATAAACATTTAAAATACAGTGGTCCCTCGACTTTCGGTCATAATCCGTTCCAGGAGCTAGACCTTAACTCGAATTCTGCGAAAGTCGAAACCTTATTTCCCATAAGAAATAATGTAAATTAATCCGTTTCCACCCAAAAATATTCACAAAAAATTCATTTTTTTAAAGAATAAATACTATAGTTTTACATACAGAAAACAATGAGAAATAAATATAAAGCACTAATTATAATGGACAAATGAACAGTTATTTCATTGCAGATTGCAGATTACATAGGTATCGGTAGTTACAATGTAAATTGAGTGCAAGGAGAGCCACTGACATGCCATGGCATTAGGGGCAGCTTATTCTAGTCCTTAAAAACTATGTACTTAATATTAGAGAAATTTATTGAGTTTATTCTAGTTAAAAATTATTTTCAAAATTACAATATGATGAAATTTTACTGTTTAAATTATTATATAATGATACAGTGGTACCTCGACTTACGATGGTCCCCAAACTCACCCTTTTATGTAAGTTTATTTTTTTAAATGCTTTTGTAAGTGTAATTTTGGGGGTCTAAAAGGACTAGTCTATTTTACAACATTTCTTAAGGAGATAAATTCGTTTGGTAATGGCACTTGAACAGCATTCTGGAATGAAAAAATATCGTAAGTCGAGGTACCACTGTATTAGATATTAGATTGTTACAGGTGTTAAGATTCATGAATGATAATATGGAATTGAGATTATCTTAAGGAAAATAACATTGAGCATTTTTGACATTAACTTATAATATGAGTAGGGGGTAACATAATAGTAACATATTATTAAAAATTGAGATTATCGTATAGGAAAGTAATAATGAGCATTTTTCAAAGTAGTTTATAGTATGATCATTTAGTTTTGGGTGAGTAGGTGGTTTTTGAGTTGAGTCTTAAATTGATTTTCAGACAAGATTATCTTAATATTTACTGGTAATGAATTCCAGATTCTGGGGCCCTTTATGTGCATAGAATTTTTACATAGGTTGATATGAACACAGGGTATATCAAAAAGTGATCTGTGTCTTGTGTTGTGGTCATGGGTCCTATTAAAGTTGGTGAGGAGAGTTTTGAGCAGAGGGTTTATATTAGAGTTAAATAAGTTTTACTTGTTGGTGTATAAGAGAGTCGGGAGAGTTTGTTTAGAGGCAGGACAAGATAGTCCTTCAATATGACAATAATATCAACTCTAGAGCTTATTTATCTAGCACAATTCATCTAATATGTCATAATTAACAATATTAATAACATAGAAACATGATATAAACTCTAGAATGAATAAAACATGTCATTACGAATGTAAGGACTGGTGGTAGTGTTGTTGTTGTTGTTAGGTATAAGGGCCACTGACCATAAGCCGTGGTGGTGGTCGGCGGCAGCAGAAAGCCACCACCACTATCACACAAACAATGTGCATAATTTATAAATAAGAAATATTTACACTTTAATTTATAAATAAGAAATATTTACACTTTAATTTATAAATAAATATTTACACTTTATTTATAAATAAATATTTACACTTAATTTATAAATAAGAAATATTCATTATTTTTTTTTTTATTAACACATCGGCCGATTCCCACCAAGGCAGGGTGGCCCGAAAAAGAAAAACTTTCATCATCATTCACTCCATCACTGTCTTGCCAGAAGGGTGCTTTACACTACAGTTATAAAACTGCAACATTAACACCCCTCCTTCAGAGTGCCGGCACTGTACTTCCCATCTCCAGAACTCAAGTCCGGCCTGCCGGTTTCCTGAATCCCTTCATAAATGTTACTTTGCTCACACTCCAACAGCACGTCAAGTATTAAAACCATATGCCTCCATTCACTCCTATCAAATACGCTCACACATGCTTGCTGGAAGTCCAAGCCCCTCGCACACAAAACTTCCTTTACCCCTCCCTCCAACCTTTCCTAGGCCGACCCCTACCCGCCTTCCCTCCACTACAGATTTATACACTCTCGAAGTCACTCTGTCTCGTTCCATTCTCTCTACATGTCCAAACCACCTCAACAACCCCTCCTCAGCTCTCTGGACAATCGTTTTGGTAATCCCGCACCTCCTCCTAATTTCCAAACTCCGAATTCTCTGCATTATATTCACACCACACATTGACCTCAGACATGACATCTCCACTGCCTCCAGCCTTCTCCTCGTTGCAACATTCATCACCCATGCTTCACACCCATATAAGAGCGTTGGTATAACTATACTCTCATACATTCCCTCTTTACTTCCATGGACAAGGTTCTTTGTCTCCACAGACTCCGAAGTGCTCCACTCACCCTTTTCCCCTCATCAATTCTATGATTCACCTCATCCTTCATAGACCCATCCGCCAACATGTCCACTCCCAAATATCTGAATACATTCACCTCCTCCATACTCTCTCCCTCCAATCTGATATCCAATCTTTCGTCACCTATTCTTTTTGTTATCCTCATCACCTTACTCTTTCCTATATTCACTTTCAATTTTCTTCTTTTACACACCCTACCAAATTCATCCACCAACCTCTGCAGTTTCTCTTCAGAATCTCCCAAAGCACAGTGTCATCAGCAAAAGCAACTGTGACAACTCCCACTTTGTATTTGCTTCTTTATCTTTTAGCCCAACACCTCTTGCCAAGACCCTCGCATTCACTTC
>WNWK01046531.1:0-14280 GCA_009830355.1 Cherax destructor
ATACACTGGACCAACAATCTGTAACACCAGGTGTTCAGCAGTACTGAACGTTTTTCCTGGGCAAGGGGGCCAAAACCAAATGTGCTAAAGAATAGAGGAAGTATAGAAAGCAAAGGACCCAGAAGAATAAGAAGAGCAGTCATAGAGCTAGAAATGAATACGCTCAGGTAAGAAGGGAGGCCCAACGACAGAATGAAAATGACATAGCAACGAAAGCCAAATCTGACCCGAAGCTGTTGAACACCCACATCAGGAGGAAAACAACAGTCAAGGACCATGTAAGCAGGCTGAGGAAGGAAGGAGAGAAGATCACAAGAAACAACTGAAGTATGTGAGGAGCTCAACATGAGATTCGAAGACGTATTCACAGAGGAGACAGTAGGGACTCCAGGAAGACAGAGAGGTGGGGTACACCATCAAGTGTTGGACACAATACATACAACCGAGGAGGAGGTGAAGAGGCTGCTAAGTGAGCTAGATACCTCAAAGGCGATTTGGCCAGATAACATCTCTCCACTGGTCCTGATAGAGGGAGCAGAGGCACTCTGTGTTCCACTAACAACAATCTTCAACTCGTCTACCGAAACAGGACGACTCCGGAGGTATGGAAGACAGCAAATGTATTCCAAATTTTTAAAAAAAGGAGACACACTAAGCATTAAACTACAGACCATTGTCATTGAAATGTTTAGTAATGCCAAGTCATGCAGAAGATTATCAGGGAAAGAGTGGTGAAGCACCTACAAAGGAATGAGCTTATCAATGACTACTAGCAGAGTTTCAGGGATGGGAAATTCTGTGTAACAAACCTTATGGAGAGAGAGGGGTGGGAAGATTGTCGTTTTATTGAATTGTAAGAATGCTTTTGACACAATTCCACACAAGAGATTAGTGCAAAAGCTGAAGGACCAGGCAGGTATAAAAGGGAAGGCACTACAATGGATCAGGGAATACCTGACGGGAAGACATCAGCGAGTCATGTTACGTGACGAGGTGTCAGAGTGGGCGCCTGTGAGAGCGGGATTCCAAAAGGGTCAGTTCTAGGACCGGTGCTGCTTCTGGTATACGTGAACGACATAACGGAAGGAATAGACTCAGCAGTGTCCCTGTTAGCAGATGATGTGAAGTTATTGATAAGAATTCAATCGGAGGAGGACCAGGCATGACTACAAAGGGAACTAAACAGGCTGCAGCCTGGTCGAGAAACTGGCTCCTGGAGTTCAACCCCGCCATGTGCAAAGTTATGAAGATTAGGTAACGGCAAAGAAGACCGCAGACAAAGTACAGTCTAAGGGGCCAGAGACTTCAAACCTCTCACAAGGAAAAGGATCTTTGGGTGAATATTATACTGAGGCGCACATCAACCAAATAATTGCTGCAGCATGTGTGTGCCTAGCAAACCTAAGAATATTATTCCGACATCTCAATAAGGAGAAGAATTCTGGTATATGTGAATTACATGACGGAAGGAATAGTTTCAGGAATGTTCGTGTTTGCAGACGATTTGAAGTTAATGAGAATATTTCAATCGGAGGAGGACCAGGCAGGATTACAAAGAGATCTGGACAGGCTGCAGGCATCGTCCAGAAACTGGCTCCTGGAGTTCAACCTCTCCAAGTGCAAAGTCATGAACATTGGGAAAAGGCAAAGACCGCAGACTGAGTAAAGTCTAGGATGCCAAAGTCTACAAACCTCACACAAGAAAAATTATTTTGGGATGAGTATAATACCAGGCACATCTCCTGAGGCGCACATCAAGCAAGTAACTGTTGCAGCATACGGGCGCTTAGCAAACCTAGAAAGAGCATTCCGAAATTTTAGTAATGAAACGTTCAGGACTGTACATAGAGTACATCAGGCCCATAGTGGAGTACGCAGCACCAGAGACTAGTCCCGGAGCTAAGGGGCATGTCCTACGAGGAGAGGTAAAGGGAAATCGACATGACACTGGGGGACAGGAGGGACGGGGAAGAACGTGATAACATCATATAAAATATTGAGAGGAATCGACAAGGTGGACAGGGATAAAATGTTCCAGAGATGGGACACACCAACAAGGGGTCGCAATTGGAAGTTGAAGACTCAGAGGAGTCAAAGGGATGTTAGGAATTATTTCTTCAGTCACAGAGTTGTCAGGAAGTGGAATAGTCTGGAAAGGGAGGTGGTGGAGGCAGGATCCATGCATAGCTTTATGAAGAGGTATGATAAAGCTCACGGAGCAGGGAGGGAGTGATCTAATTTCCTGATGTTTGGCCAGGTGTGGTTTCCAATCTGGTGCTGCGTACTCCAATATAGCCCTGATGTACACTGTGTGTGTGTGTGTTTGTATGTGCTTCTGTATGTGTGTGAAGGTACTCACCTATTTGTGGTTGCATGGGTCGATTCACAGCTACTGGCCTCCGCCTCTTCGTTATCATTACTAGGTCCACTCTGTCCCTTTCTCCATGAGCTTTAATTATCGTATCTGTCGACCATAGTACTATCGGCCACAGTACTGATTCAGTTACACTCTAATACAGACTCCATTACAGACTCGGCTACAGACTCTAGCATAGCAACCATTATAGATTTAGTAGAGCAGGAGACTGCTTCTAGAGACAGTGTACATCCAGTTCTAGAAACAGCTGGTGGTGGTGATTGTGTTGTTGTTGCTGAAAATGGTTTTGGTGCAGGCCTAGAAATTGCACAAAATGAGAGTTAAGCTCTCACAGATTCTAGCCAGATGAAAGCAGAATTGTGCAAATTCTATGCTTAGGTTGCAAACTCCTTCGTGTCCAAAGGAGTTTGTTGTTCATCACCCAGAAATGTGCCATACATCAGTCCACGAAAACAATGATTCAAAACAAACTGCTCGGAGTACCATTGGAAAAAGATAAGGAGGTACACTCACATAAACCCGCATTTCACAGCAAGAGATTTTTTAGTGACAGACAACTGAAACAAAAATGGAAAGAAATATATAAAAAAAATTCCACCTCGGAGCCTTGCTGGATTGGAGGCACTGCCAGTGACCTATATTCCAGAACCACAGATGCTGATGCAAACAGTACCTCTCCACTGCGAGACCTGGGCATGGACCGGCCCGCGAGGGCGTTGACACCGGAATACCCTTCAGGTATTTTCCAGGTATACAGGGGTTTCAAAGCCATACACCACAAACAGATTACTTTTAATCAGCGGCTTTCTTGTGTAGTCAAATACGATGTTCGCAGCCTTCACAAAGACCCATACTAAAGACCACTTTGACAACAAAATATGGATAACAGGGTATAACGTATTAAGATGTGACAGAAAGAACAGACAACAAGAGAGGGTTGGCCTGCATGTCAAAGTCTCTCTCAAACCATACCACGGGTGGGGCTTGAACCCGAAGTCAGAGAGTCGTAAAACTCCAGACCGACGCGTTATCCACTGGGCCAGCTGGCTGCAGTAAGACCGCGGGTTCAAGCCCCTCCCGTCTACCTGGAGGGTATTCCGGGGATCAACGCCCCCGCGGCCCGGTCCACGACCAGGCCTCCCGGTGGATCAGGGGCTGATCAACCAGGCTGTTACTGCTTTCCGCCCGTGGTATGGTTTCTTCGCAATCGTGTCACTACGATTTTGAGAGTCGTTAGTCTCTCTCATTTGCTCAGAATTAACAAAAATGATGTAGTTGAAGTTTCAGCTATAATTAAACCTAGTCATTGTGATTGTATATAAACCGCCAGATGTAACTTCCTAACAGTTAATTGAACAAATACTGAAAATTGATTACTGTCTGGAAGTCTTCCAACCTCAGCAACAATTATCTTGCTGTTTGATTACAATATAAGACACAAAATGGAAGAATGCTGCAAATAATACTATGGCAGAGATGGTCCCTGGAGGCAGCTCAGATAAAAAGTCACACACTTGAGCTTCTGAATCTCCAATAAATACACATTGAGCCAACAAATAGTTCAGCCAACAAGACTGGAAAATTCACTTGACTTCATTTTCACGAATAATAATGAACTGGAACGAAATATAACAATATCAAAGACAGTTAATTCAGATCACAACCTACTTGAAGTCCAGATTTGTATCCACTAGGGTCATGACCAGCAAAATTCATATACTTACGAGAGAGTGTTTCCAAATTCAACTTAAACAACAATATCAAATAAATCATCTTCTTAATTAAAGACGCTGGGACGATATCTTAAATTACATGGATCCAAAGCAGAACCTTTGGTAGCTGATGTATGTTCAAAACATATTTCCCATAAGGAACAATAAAAGATGTGAAGTGGAAAGAGAGAGACGCTCCCTCTGCAGGCACAGATAAGGAATCACTAAGCTTCTCAAGGGGATGAGATTATCTGAAATGCAGAAGGAAGCCCTGACTATAGAAGTAGAAAATATTGAATTTATGCAAATTATTCATAAAGGATCGACGAGAGAGGAGCTAAGCACAATTAATTAAGTTGAAAGAAATATAAAATATTTTTTTCTCGTATTCCAAAAAAAAAAAACATCCAGCATCTGGCTCTTATTTAAATATGATGACTTACACAAACGACAGCAAAGAAATGTGTATACTGAAGTGTCAGTATGACTGTGTTTAGTGAGCCATTATTCAAACAAGAAATCAACAATCTAGATGATTTTTTGTTCATGAATGAGCCTCCAAATCTTGTAAATATAAGCCAGATTTCTGACATAACTTCAGCTCCATTGTACTTTACAAAAACCATTGACTAGAGGACAAACGAAATTCAGATGTAGAATACACAGGCTATGCAAAAGTCTTTGATAAGTGCAATCATGGTAAAATAGGGCAAAAATTACGTGTTAACGGAATAACTGGAAATGTGTCCATATGCATCTTCAACAATATAACCAATAAAACACAAAGATAAATGGCCAGTGAAAAGCTCTGTTCCACAATATATGATATTCGCTCCATCCTTTTCTCCATCTTCATATCAGAAATACACAGAAATGGAAACCATAGCACAGAGTCTTCTTTTGCAGACGAACTCAAGATTTCCTATGGCCACGGAAAATAATCTGATGTTCAATGAGGACTAATTTCAGTAGCACTGTTTTGGAACACTTGAAAACATAACAGATAGAACGTAATTTATTACAAACTCTAACCACACAATAGAGCGAAAAACTAATGTGAAGGACTTAGGAGTGCTAATGTCAGAGGATTTCACCTTCAAGGATCACAATATCACTATCACATAGGCAAGGAAAATGATAAAAACGAATTGCAGATCTATAGAATGTATTAGTTTTGGGATCGTTTGAAATAACTTAACCTGTACTTCCTGAAATGCTGGATTGAAAGCTACACCATAAACCTCACATGGAAAACCCTAGAGGGGACTGGTCCCAAATCTGCACATACATAAATCACTGCACATACATAAATTCACTGTCTGCTTTAGCAGACAGTGAACCATACCCTCAATGAAAAGCAGTGGTGCCTGAGTACACAATAAGTGTGCGGGGCCTAAGACTGTTCAACAGACTCCCATCACATTTAAGGGAAATTACCAATAGGCCCCTGGCTGTCTTCAAAATTGAACTGGACAGAAACTAAAGTCATTGCCCGATCAGCCGGGCGGTGGTTAGTTAGTCGAATTGTGTGCGGACAGCCGTAACAGCCTGGTTGATCAGACTCTGATCAAACTGGAACTCTAGTCTAGGACCTGGCCGCAGGGAAGCTGATCCCTGGAACAACCTCCAGGTAGTCTCCAGGTAGGTGGGTCTTTCACGTATATTAAGAACAGTAGTGATCCTAGTACTGATCCTTGCAGAACCCCACTCGTTACTCTCTCCCATTCTTTTTCACATCCTCAGCTGCTACTTTCTCTTGTTTTTGAAGCTTTGTATAAATCTTTTCCTTGCCTCTTGGCACATTGACTCTATTATCTCCATCATTTCATTTAAAGCTTTGCCTTCTAGTTCCCAATCATCTTTTCTCTCATATTTTTTTTTTCGGTTTATCATAGCCCTCTCCCTTTCTATAGTACCCTTTCTGTTTCTTCCTCTATTTCCTTCGTCATTACCATATCCAACAGGTACTTAAAACTTAACACCGTTTGATTGCTGGCACCTGCTGGCTCCCCATAAGTAATATCAGCTATGAATTTTAATTATTTGTAAAAGTCCGGTTAAGTCTTTCGCATTTCCCTCTTAAATAAATCTTCGTTACGGCTTCTATATCTGGTCCTCCGTGGAGGCTTCAGTTTCCCCGAGTCAATTTGCTAAGTGCTGAAATCTCTTAATACAAGAAGCTTAGTTTTGCTTCATCTTGTTCTCTCTGCCACTGTCTCCAATATGTGAATCATTGTTCTGTTATTCACATAATGCTTCTTCCCTTGTCTCCCTTACTTTGACAGTATCACTCTAACTATTCCTTCTTGTTTCTCCGTACATTTCAGTACCTACAATATAATATACATAATCTTTCACGACTCCTCATTCGTTGGTGACTTCATATACAGGAAATTGGGTGATAAGGATAAGCTATGCCTATGCAACAGATTCTCAGAGAGATAAAAAAAGATTACAGATAGTTACTTCACTTTACCATTATATTGATTAATTTATATTACAGCTTGTTTAATTTTACGCTTGTACAATACGAAAATCCCGAGAGAATGTGTGAGTGAAATTGTGTGTGTGGGTGAGTTTCTTAATGAGAGTGTAGGGGAAGAGTGTATAGGAGAGTGTATGTGAATGAAAACGCATGTGAATGTCAGCGTATCCGAACGAGATTGTTTGGGGTACAGTATGTTTGAGACTGTACCCGCCCTATGTGGTTGCAGGGATGAGAGTCAGTTTATCTTATTTTGTTATAATTTATTTTTTCTGTTTTCTTTTCGTAAGAATGGGATTCCTTCAATTTCTCTTTGAGGGTCTGAAAGGGCAGTTTACCTTCACAATAAAGTACCTCACTCCACCGTATCAATTCGTCTCCAGTATTTTATTCAGTTGTGCATATGAGGAGATGAATTAGAAAGCCGACAGAAATATGATAACTCTTCCACGTAGCAAACAGTTCACTGATGGAGCCAGGCTCTGAGAGATAATCTAACAGGCTTTGCAACCAGCCATGCTTCCTACAACGTCACACTAGGATTCGCTAGTAGTGGAGAATAGTCTTAACAATACTGTAGAATATGCCTGCCTACTAGACAAACTATCGCCACTACACACTAGACAAACTATCGCCACTACACACTAGACAAACTATCGCCACTACACACTAGACAAACTATCGCCACTACACACTAGACAAACTATCGCCACTACACACTAGACAAACAATCACCACTACACACTAGACAAACAATCACCACTACACACTAGACAAACAATCACCACTACACACTAGACAAACAATCACCACTACACACTAGACAAACACCACTACACACTAGACAAACACCACTACACACTAGACAAACACCACTACACACTAGACAAACAAACACCACTACACACTAGACAATCACCACTACACACTAGACAATCACCACTACACACTAGACAATCACCACTAGACAATCACCACTAGACAATCACCACTACACACTAGACAAACTATCGCCACTACACACTAGACAAACTATCGTCACTACACACTAGACAAACTATCGCCACTACACACTAGACAAACTATCACCACTACACACTAGACACACTATCGCCACTACACACTAGACACACTATCGCCACTACACACTAGACACACTATCGCCACTACACACTAGACAGACTATCGCCACTACACACTAGACAGACTATCACAACTACACACTAGGCAGATTATCACCACTACACACTAGACAAACAATCACCACTACACACTAGACAAACAAACACCACTACACACTAGACAAACAAACACCACAACACACTAGACAAACAAACACCACTACACACTAGACAATCACCACTACACACTAGACAATCACCACTACACACTAGACAATCACCACTACACACTAGACAATCACCACTACACACTAGACAATCACCACTACACACTAGACAAACACCACTACACACTAGACAAACACCACTACACACTAGACAAACTATCACCACTACACACTAGACAAACTATCACCACTACACACTAGACAAACTATCACCACTACACACTAGACAAACTATCACCACTACACACTAGACAAACTATCACCACTACACACTAGACAAACTATCACCACTACACACTAGACAAACTATCACCACTACACACTAGACAAACTATCACCACTACACACTAGACAAACTATCACCACTACACACTAGACAAACTATCACCACTACACACTAGACAAACTATCACCACTACACACTAGACAAACTATCACCACTACACACTAGACAAACTATCACCACTAGACAAACTATCACCACTAGACAAACTATCACCACTAGACAAACTATCACCACTAGACAAACTATCACCACTAGACAAACTATCACCACTACACAAACTATCACCACTAGACAAACTATCACCACTACACACTAGACAAACTATCACCACTACACACTAGACAAACTATCACCACTATTCTCAAAAGGTTAAGTCTCAGCATAATACAATACACAAGCGGTCACCTCACTCACTATTCTTTAACTTTCGCCCCAACATACCACACAAACTTTCATTACCACATAGTACGTAAACCTTCACTACTAAACACTACCTAAACTCTCACTACTTAACACTGCCTAAACTTTCACTATTAAACACTACATAGACTTCCACTACTAAACACTATGTAAAATTCCAATATAACTACATTAAACAAGTTAATAATCTATATTAAAGTACTTTAGTAGACGCAATTGAAGATTTAGTAAAACTTCCTGATTTTCAAGAGAATAATTCCAATATAACTACATTAAACAAGTTAATAATCTATATTAAAGTACTTTAGTAGACGCAATTGAAGATTTAGTAAAACTTCCTGATTTTCAAGAGAATATCCAATACATTAAACAAGTAAATAATCTATATTAAGTATTTAGAACGCAATTGAAGATTTATAAAACTTGAAAAGTTGGAGCCAACTTCGAGGGACAGTACTTCTTCACTTCGTCAAAATGGACGGAAAAATGGTCACCTACCTCCCCTTTGAGGAGCTGAAAAGCGTGATGGAGACGAGCCCAGACTGTACATACCTCGGCAGCGGTGTCAGCGGATCAGTCTACCTCTTCACTATGCTTGATGAAAAACTATGCGCCAAAATATCACATGAAAAAAACTACACGAGAGTATTTCACTATGAAATGAATATGCTGAGGGTAGTTGAAGGTGCCGGAGGCGCCCCTCTGGTGAAGTACATGGCTGATGACTACCCAGCCATAGTCATGGACTATCGCGGGCACACCGATTTCAACAACTTTTTATGGAAATGTAAGTCTTCCTCAAAGCTTATCCTGGCTTTGATTAAGTTGGCCGAGAGCCTTCAACAGGTTCATGATAAAGGATTCGTCCACATGGACCTTAAAGGAGACAACGTTTTAGTGCAGCATGTGGAGGACGACTCGAATTTCCTTGTTAATATAATCGACTTTGGTCTGGCCCGGAAGGCAGGTGAGGACCATCGGGGGTTCGAATCTCAAAGCAAACATTATGCTCCAGAGACGCGCCTCAGAGGTAAGGTATCTCCAACCATGGACGTGTATTCCTTTGGAAAACTTGTTAGTTTGGTTTCTTATTACTTAAAAAATAAATGTCAGTCAAAGAAGCTGAAGGCCCTGGCGCGCGAAATGAAGGACCATGAACCAGAGAAGCGACCAAACTTGACGGTTGTTCAGGAGCGCTTACAAGAAATAATGAAAATTGAAACAAAACGTAAACGACTTAAGGAAAGGATTATAGGAGCCCTGGCAGCGGTGCCTCTTATGGTGCGCAGAATATTCGCTCGATGCAACTGTTGAGGCGACATCCAGCACTTTGAGCTTTTAATTTTTGTATTAAGTAGTGGAGAGAGAGTTTATATATTATATTACAGTTTAATTACAGTTTAATTACAGTTTATGATTTCTAGTGTTTTATATAGAGGAAGTATATTTAGTGTTTATTATGGAAAGTTTATTTACTGATCTCAAGTGAAGGTTTATACATTATGTAGTGATGAAAGCTTATGTAGTGTGTTGTGGTGAGAGTTAATGATGACTGTGGTGTGTTGTGGTGAGAGTTAATGATGACTGTGGTGTGTTGTGGTGAGAGTTAATGATGACTGTGGGTGTTGTGGTGAGAGTTAATGATGACTGTGGCGTGTTGTGGTGAGAGTTAATGATGACTGTGGCGTGTTGTGGTGAGAGTTAATGATGACTGTGGTGTGTTGTGGTGAGAGTTAATGATGTCTTTGTTGAGAAGTGTACTGTGTCGTGTTGTGTGAAAGTTATAAGGATGTGGCGTGGTGAAGTTATGATGACTGTGGTGTTGTAGTGAAGTGAGATACTGATGGCGTGTTGTGGTGAAGAATGGACTGCTTGTGGCTGAAGTTATGATGACTGTGGGTGTTGTGCTAAGTAATGACCTGTGGTGTGGAATTAATGGACTTGGTGTGTGCCCGAAGTTAATGCATACTGTGGTGTGTTGTGCTGAGATTAATGATCTGGTGTATAGTGCTGAAAGTTAATGATGACTGTGGTGTGTTGTGGTGAGAGTTAATGATGACTGTGGTGTGTTGTAGTGAGAGTTAATGATGACTGATTCAGAAGTGTCACTGTTCGCTGATGATGTGAAACTGATAAGGAGAATACAAGCGAACGAGGATCAGGTAAGATTACAAGGAGATCTGGATAGGCTGCAAGTCTGGTCCGACAAATGGCACCAACAATTGCAAAAGTCATAAAGATAGGAAAAGGACAAAGAAGACCGCAGATGGAATACAGGTTAGGGGACCAAAGACTGCAAACTTCACTAATAGAAAATAATTATTATCATAATCAAATAGAAGCGCTAAACCATGGGGTTTCACTTATAGAAAAGGATCTTGGAGTAAGCATTATACCGAGGATGTCCCCTGAGGCGCACATCAATCAAATAACTGCCCCAGCATTTGGGCGCTTGGCAAACCTGTGAATAGCATTTCGACATCAAGGTAAGGTGGTGTTCACGACACTGTACACCGTGTACGTCAGACCCATGCTGGAGTATGCAACACCAGTATGGAACCCACACCTAGTCAAACACGTCAAATAACGGGAGAAAGTGCAAAAGTTTGCCACAAGACTAGTCTCAGAACTGAGGGAAAAGTCTTACGAGGAGAAGTTAAGGGAACTCAACCTAATGACACTAGAGGATAGGAGGGACATAATAACTACGTGTAAAATAATGAGAGGAATTGACAAGATAGACAGGGATCGAAAGTTTAGAGATGAGAGAAAGGAACAAGGGGCTACAGCTGGAAGTTGAAAGCTCAGATGAGTCAAATGGATGTTAGAAAATATTTATTTAGCCTTAGAGTTGTCAGGAAGTGGAATAATCTGGAGAGTGAAATAGTGGAGGCAGGATCCATACACAGCTTTAAGAAGAGGTATGATAAGGTTCTGTGAGTGGGGAGAGATTGACATAGTATCGACAAGAGCCGGGACCAGGAGCTATGACTTGCAACCACAAAGGTGAGTACACACATACATACAACCACTAATTTTATTTGTGACCGCCTCAGAAAGTAGATTATTTTTGTTTTCATTGTTATATTTATTCATGTGAAGAGTTCCCTTCACTTGTGAATATTTCAATAGAGTAACAGCACCCAGGTCCTCCTTCAGCTGAGACATACACACTCTTTAACTCTTTTAACATAATTCCCTAGATTAAATAGGTGAAGTTTATTTAAGACATACAATACATCAAAGATAAATATATAAAAATCACACATAATCAGAACTCAGCTTTGATGTTAACCAGCTATACCCATACAGCATACCACAGGACAACGGAGGGTGGAAAGGACCCTCCCCTTTTCCCCCACCCATACACCTACACTGACCGAACAGGTTTAGCAAACAAATATGAGAACAGTAATGAGAAAGATACAGTATATATACAACCACATGCCAGGCATCTTTTCATTGTTTGTTATAGTTTATGTAAAACATTGTTGTACAAGAATATATAAATACATATATAGTGAAACACAGTACCTTATTCACATTTTTGATGTTAATCAACCTTGACCTAAGTACACACCTCCGCACATCGAAGGATGCCAATCAAAACCTCACCCCAACCCCACCCTGCTTTCTACTTTATATCCAACATGTTGAACAAGGCCTTGATAATGGCAACATACCAGAAAACGAAGACATGCAAGTACATACATACAATGTCCTGCCTTCCACTTAAGGTGGAAAGGCAGGCGCGCCAACCAGGTTATATACACAGACATAATAGAAGAACAAACATCCAGATAATATAAGAAGAAACAAGTATATGTCAAAGCCTGGGGCAGCGACCTCAGGAACATCAGTGGTGCCAACCCACTCAGAGGTCTAACATCCGCAGAAGTGGCACCTCCACCCACAATCACACCACGAACGCACTATTTTTTATATTTTATTGAAAATAAAACTAAGCATTAAATACACTAAATATTAATAACGCCTCGGGCGAGACACAAAAATATACATGTTACAAAATTAAATTTATACACGTGCAGCATGACACAAACTTCAACCTTTCACAATTGTATATAACTCACATACCATACCTATACCTAGGTATAGTCCATTCGCCGCCTGGTCTCTGTGCTGAGTGGTTCTCTTGCTGCCGACTCCTGGTGGCCGACGAGCGAGTTACTGATTTTCAGCAATATGACATCTGGGGAAGGAGGAGGATCAACACGGTGTGTGTTGAGGTCTTGCAGGGAGCAGTATACCCAGACAATACGACTGTTTTGTTGCCTGCGATTCTTCGCGATTCATATGGCATTCATTCTGAGGAATTGTAAGGCATATCGCTGAATGGTGCACGCCCATATTTGTCAAGTTTACAACGGTGGCGGCGTATGAGAGGGTCGTGGATGGCTTCCATTTGAAGTTGACAATGTGGATATTCGTCAGGCGTTCCAGCAATTTGGAGTGGTCCATACGGCTGTGATGGGAAAATGGACCGACAGCATTTATGCAGGATTACAAGATGGGTCATATTCCCTTACAATGACTCTACGAAGGCCTATACCTTCATATGTTGTCCATTACAAATTTAGGACTAAAGTATACGTCACATACGCAGGCCAGCAACGAACCTGCAGACTATGCGGGGCATTTGATCATGTTGCAGCTGCTTGTGGAAGGAGGATGGACTACCATCAGGAAGAACGAATGGAGGAAACGGTGGTTGACAAGGCAGAGAGTGTGGTACCAGTAACACCTAGTGTGAAGGTAAGGTGGATGATGGCAGCTAGGCTACCTGCGAGACTGCCGAGTGCTCGGTGCGAAGCCAGAGGAGAGTTCACCTGTGGACTAGGATTTTCGGACTTTTGTTGCAGATGCCCGAGATTTCTTGGGCCCAGGGAGTCCCCTTTAGAGCCTGATGATGGGCATGTGGAGCCTGTGGAGATGTCTGGGGAGGGTAGGCTTCCGTCACATGACGGGGAATCTCACCTGGTGGTGCAGGATGTGGTGGCTGTAGTCCACAGGCAGGATGAACAGTTGGAAATTGTGGCAATGGAAACTAGTGGTGATTCACGTAAAAGGCCTGTGGATGCATCCGATGAGGACGTGCTCACACCTGTGCAGAGAGTTTGTACAAAGGCATGGGTAGATGTGGCCCGCAGGGACTGGGTGGGGTGTCAGGAAGAGAAGGGCCTAAACGTGGTCAGGGGGGCGAAGGGGAGAGGAGCGCCAAAAATCCAGAGGTTTCGAGGAAAAACCTTATGTTGTCTTCAGAAGTCTTACCATAAATGTTAACGGCCTTCGGGCCGAGATAAAACGACAATGGCTAGAGGTAACTGTGCGATGTTTTCAGGTAGATATTTGTTTTGTACAGGAATATAATTTTAGGTGTGCAAGGGATTTGTGTTTGAATGGGTTTCGAGTGTATGCAGATGGTTCAGGGAAGTTAAAAAGAGGGGCTGCTGTGGTGATGAGTTAGGTCAGCCCTTTTAAGTTATTAGCGTGGGAAGCGGGTGAGGAGGGTAGGGTGGTGAGGGTGGACAGGGTGTGGGGAGACATGTGTGTGTGTGTGTGTGTTTTATAAGTGTGTATATGCCGGTGGATCATTGCAGGCATACTAAAGAAAGTTTCGTGAGGGACGTATTG
>WNWK01046532.1:0-14280 GCA_009830355.1 Cherax destructor
CCCTGACATCATCTGTGACATTGTAACAGTTTGGAAGACTGTTGGATTTGTGGAAAACATCGAGGCAACAACAACAACAACACCACCACCACGAGGATTCATTGCTTCAGTGATTAGACCACAGCTGTGAATATTTAGCTTTGAATCATATATATCTTTTTGTTTTCATTTTTCATTTTTCTTTAATATAGGATTATTATAATCATATTTACGTATTTATTATTTAAATTTCATTCTATTAAAATAAAGTGTTTATTTTTCTTGTTATTAGTCTTTTTCTATTAATCTTTTCCTGAGAAGATTGGCGACAACCTTCCCATCTGATTTCCCAGATATTCCATGCCTGCCGATACCAAGTGCATAATATTCACATAGGCCTGGTTTCTGTTTGCTTTGTTTTTTTGTGACTGTGTTCCCCATTGTATTCCCTATTGGTGCGTGTGTTCCTGTCTCGTTTCTATCTTCGACACTAATGCTAACTGTGGAGCCTTTATCCATTTCTGGCAATTTATCTTCAGTATTTCCCGAGGCAATCCCCTGTTTACTATCTACCGTGGTATTGGTAGTTTGTAACATTGGTTTTTGTGTGTCCTTGTCTACACCTGTTTCCCCACTGTTGCTCCTGTCCCCGTTGAGGTCACCATCATTTATTTCTCCATTCTTACAGTTACTGTCTACCAGGGCAATATCTGTACCAGGGGCGATAGCACCATCTGGCCCATATTCTTTACTTTCCCAACTATTATAGCATGCTGTCATGTTTTTTATGAAGGCCGATTTGATGTTGTCATCTTTTAACATCAATATGATTTTATTCCACAGTTCGGTCTCATTTGGGCATACCCAAAAACACTTCCCTGGTTTAATATCTCGTGTAGTTGATTCCTGAATGCCTGCACAAGCGGCGTGGCTCCATTTACCACAGAAGTTGCATGTAATCCATCCAGTGGAACGTTTGTTTGTTTGGTTGCATAATACACAGGTTTTCATGATTGATTTTGTTGGTTGTTTTACTGTACACGACGAAAATCAAATATTCCTCCAGTAATCTTCATCATCAGAAGCCACGGCTGCTCCAACACGCAAGTTATACTTTTTGACAAACTGAACACATATTACTGTTAATTATTCTTCCCGTAGTCCTTTTCATGGGCTAGTCCAAAATCACCGACTGGATACGTCCAAAATAATGTGATCCACTAATCTGGATTCGCCCGAATTCGTCAAGAACAAGTGAACCAACGAGCAGCACGGCTGCTCCAACACGCATGCTATACTATTTGTATCAAACTGAACACATATTACTCTGTTAAATACTCTTCCAGTAGTCCTTTTCATGTGCTAGTCCAAAATCACCGACTGGATACGCCCAAATAAGTGATCCACTAATCCGGATTCGTCAAGAACAAGTGAACGAACGGCTGGATTCAAACGGAGTCGTTGAAAACAAGGTATCCTCTGACCGGATTCAAACGGATTCGTTGAAAACAATGTATCCTCTGACCGGATTCATAAGCTGATGGGGTTTACACGCCCTTATTAAACACAAACAGGAACTACAACAAACAGATACAATACAAATAGACAGATCTACCTTAAGGTGGTTATTAGTGAGCACAAACCGGATTCGCCTGGATTCGTCCAAGAAATAAGTGAACAAAGAACCGGATTCAAATGGATTCGTTGGAAATAAGCCAATCAGAGGAACTGTTAAAAACAACTAACAACTTCGAGAAATTATAGACTATCTAGCTAGGAGAGTGGTCAAGTGTTGTAAGATGACCACTACCATTCAAATTCAAATTGATTTATTTCTCTGTAAAAATTACAATGTGTGTTTTACATTTTAAGGACTAAGAACTATAATTAAAAAGATGGCCATTAGCATGCCTAGCATAACTGGACATGCTAGACCTTTCGGGCAGATTTAATACTAGGTTTTAATCTAATTTACAAATTACATATGAATATAAATTTTAAATGATTAAAGATATTTACAATATTGAGGTAGTTAAGGATAACTAGATTGAATTATAGATTACAAATGAGTATAAATTTGAAATGATCGAATATATTTACCATAATGAGGTGGTTTAGAATGTTTAGGTTTAGATTGTAAGAAAATTAGTAATAAGAATGGTGCATTCGCCACCCAGCTCTCGTGAGAGAAGGGTGTGCTACTCTGGTCTCTGGCCCCTGGTGGAGACTGTGCACAACTTTATTTTCACTGTCATGGCGGCGGTGGGCAGACGCCGCATCAACACCGTCTGCATAGACATGGTTACAGGAATAATTCAACCTGCTGTGGCGGCTACAGTAATACCTACTATTCTTCAAGATATATACAACATTGATATGGAGGATCTGTATGGAGTGGCACTAAATGGCATGAACAGGATCTTCGTGAAGTTGTTAACGGCTGCAGCATATGAGACATTGGTAGAGCGACATCAGGACAACGTTTACACGGTCAATGCGACGTTGCAGGTGCAATTAAAGGATGTGTCGCACACCTACACATGGGTAAAGGTCAAGAATGTGCCTTTTGATGCTGATCAAATGGATGTGGGACGTGTCTTCAGCGAGTATGGGACAGTACATCTGGAAACGGCAGGAAAGTGGAGTGTAGGACCCCTGGAAGGTCTTCCTGAGGGATCTTTCACCTTAAAGATGTCGTTACGGAGGCCCATTCCATCTTACATCATTATGGCTGAGTTTCGTACGCAAGTGTACGTGACTTACGCAGGACCACGGAGGACGTGCAGGATATGTGGGAATTTTGATCATGTAGCAGCGAATTGTTTGCGGAGAGGTGCTCAACGAACCGCTGAACGCAAGATCCCGACAGAACCATAAGGAAAGTATGAGGGGACGGCTGGTGATGAGGGACAGCAGCAAAGGAAGAGGAGCTGGAGTGAAATAGTGGAGGGTGTGGCAGAACCGTGCCACCCATCAGAGCCAACTTTGGAGAGAGAGGTGAATGAAAAGGAGGTTGAGGAAGTTCCTGTGATAGAGGAAGGCATGGATGTGCCTCTGGTGGAAGTGATTCAGGGATTACTGGATGATCCATTACAGGTGTTGCATGTTGGGGGATGGGGTAGATTTGGTGGAGGAGGCACGAGTTGGGATTGACTCGTTGCAGGAGAGTCCTGAGGTAGCAGCATTGGTGCGTGAGTGCGTCAATGTGGAGGTGCATCAGAGTGATAGTGGGGACATGATGGAGGTGGGGAGCGGGTCGCGGAAGTGATCTGGCATGGTCGAGGACCATGATGATATCTTGACACCGGCCCAGAGGGTCACAAAGAAACCTTTGGTGGAAGTGAAGGGGAATGACAGGGCAGGGGAGTTGGCAAGATATGATGGTAAGGATGCTGCTATGGTCAGCAAAAGTGTGGGCAAGGGGGGTGGTAAAGGAAGGATAATGTCACAGTCCGTGCAGAGGTCGAAAGGTAAACCCACTCATTTATATTCCAGTGTCTAACTATTAATGTTAATGGGTTGAGGGCAGAGGTCAAGCGACGGTGGGTAGAGGGAACTTTGAGATGGTATGGTGTGCAAGTGGGGTTCCTACAGGAGCACAATTATAGATGTGGACGTGAATTATGTTTGCAGGGATAGAGGTGTATGCAGGGTCTTCGGGAAATTAAAAGGGTGTGGCAGTGGTCATTAGCACATCAAGCCCTTTGTTCTACGAGCGTGGAAGGAGATGGGGGCAGGGTAGTAAGGGTGGAGGGGATTGGGGGTGTGAAGGTTTGTTTCGTAGGGGTTTATATGCCAACGGAGGCTTCTCGAAGAGTGAAAATTGATTTTTTAAACGATTACATGGTGGGGGCATTGGGAGTTTGTCGGGCATGGCAATATTGGGAGGGATTTTAATAGTGTAATTAGAAAAAGGGATGTGGAACCTAGGAAGCCGGCTGTGAGTTGGGGCGTTGAGGATTTATTGAGTAGTGCGGGTTTTAGGACGTAGTGTTAGGGGGTTTTGTGGAGTATACTTTTGTTAGGAAGGGATATGCGCGCATTTGGATAGGGTATATGTGACGGAGGGTGGTTGTAGGGAGGTGCAGACTTTGATGTGGGATTCTCGGATCATAGGGTGTTCTGGCAGATGGAGTTGGGAAGGGTGATTAGGTGGTATCAGGTTATTGGAAGATGAATGGTAGATTATTGACTGGCATGGGTAGGGCGGATGATTTTAGGAGGTGGTGGGGTCATTGTGGAGCTAAGGGGAGAGGATAATAATGATTTGGTGGAATGGTGGGAGAGCTGTGCGAAAATAGGAATTAGGGAATATTATCAGAAGCTGGGGCGAGAGGTGTGCTGGAGGTATGGTCTACAAAAGTATCTTGAGGGGTTGTTGCAAGTTTGTTATGAGCGTGGAGGTGTGCAGGTGACGGATGAGATTCGGGGTTTGAAAGAAAGACTGAGGGATTTGCAAAATGAGAGGTTTGATGCGTGCAGAGTGAAAGCGGGTATGGATGATGTTTTATGGGGTGACAGACCATCGCGGTATGTTGTGGACAGGTGTAGGGGGCGCAGAGAGGCTATGACGATAGACTACCTGGATGTGGAGGAGGATTTGGAAGGTTTCAATAGGGGTCAACGATTACGGACGACTGAGGCGATGGGAGTTTACGTAGATAAGTGGTTTGAGGCGTATTTGCGGAGCAAGGGTGGGGGCAGGAGTGAAGGTGAGATTGTAGAGGAGGGTGTTGTAGGGGTTTTGGGGGACAAGGACAGGTTGTGTTTGGTGGGAGAAATAACAAGAGGAGGAGGTGTATGAGGCAGTGAATGGAATGAATAGGGAAAAGGCGCCTGGTATGGATGGTATGGTGAATGAATTTATAGGGCATTGGGATGTGTTGAAGGTATGTATGGTGGCCTTGATGAATTGATGAAGAGTAGGTGTACGATGGGGAGGAGCAGGGCATGGGGGTGGTAGTATTAGTTTAGAAGAGTAATCAGGGAACATGGTGCATAATTATAGACCTCTGGTAATGATGAATGCAGATTATAAAATCTTGCGAAGGTTTTGGGGAACAGATTGAAGAGAGTATTGCAGAAGGTGATAGCGGAAGGACAACGGGGATACCAGGTAGGTGTATGATTGAGGGACATGAACGCATCAAGGGATTTATAGAGGAGGGGGCTGGGGAGGAGTATTAGCGTTGGACTGGAAGGGGCATATGATAGTGTGGAGAGAGGATGCTGTATGCATCATGAGAAAACAGGGGTTTAGTGAGGAGGTAGTTAGGTGGGTAGAGACGGTGTATTCGGGGCTACTGTGCGTGTGCAGGTGAATGGGAAATTGGGAAGGGTGGTACGAATGGATAGGGGTTTGTGACAGGGATGTCCATTATCCCAGATATTGTTCGTGCATGCAAGATCCCTTTACAGGATGATTGTGAAGAATGGGGGTGGGTGGGATACAGGCAGGAGAGGAGGAAATGATATAGTGGGGACGTTGATGATACCACGGTGCTGGTGAGAATGGAAGAGGTATTGAAGATTATTGAGGGGGCTCTAAGGGTGTTTTTGCAGCTACGGGTATGAGAATTAATGGGGCAAAATCGCGTTTGTTGGAGGTAGGGGCATGGATTGGAGGTAGATTGCTGAGAGATATAGGTGGATTATTGTGGATAGTCTGAAAATTTGGTATTATGTATATGGGTGACAGTATGGAGGCCAGGAGGGTGAACTCTGGGAGGGTGGTGCAACTAGCATTGGATAGGTTGGCGAGTTGGAGGGCGGGGATCTTTCCTTACATCAGAGGGTGATAGCGGTGTATGTCCTGATTACAGTAGACTGTGGCACGTGGCAGTGGTTTACCCTCTGATGCAGGAGGATGTGAGGGGTTGGAGGCGAGGGTTTTAAGTACATTTGGGCTTTCGGTAAACACTGGTTGAGGAAGGAGGTGGTCAGGAAGAGAGGGGGTTAGGGGGTTGAGGGCTTATTTTGGGTGGAAAGGAGGTTGATATGTTTGTTTGTGAAATGGTGTATGGTGCGGCTGGGGGGCACTGAGGGGCTACCATGGGAGCGGTGGAGCGGGGGGTGCGCAGATGGTGGGGTGTATTGTAGGGGACGTTTTGGGATTTATTGCGGGATTTGGTGATTGTGAGGAGGGTCAGAGTGAAGGCTAGTGATTTGGAGGTCACGTGTGGGGGAGGAGGATTGGAGGGGTAGCTGAATACCCTATGTATGATTGGGGATTGATCTGGAGGGGTTTGAAAGGTATGAGGATTAGGGCTGGGGATAGGGAATTGATGTATAGGTTTCTACATGGGTGTGGTATTAGCATTGTTATGTCGGAATAGCATTGTCCTGAGATGGTGTCATAAAAGATGTGGCCAAGAAACAGTGATGCATGCTATATTTTTTTGTGAGGAACTGGGGGTGGTGAGAGAATGGATAGGCAGGGTGTTGATGAAAATGGGGGTGGGGGTATTCAGTACTGAGGACTATGAGTATGGATATACGAGGGGTGTGGTGATAGAGAACGTAGGGGTTTATGGTATTTAATGGTGGATTTCGTGTGTGTCCTGGAGACTGAGGGAGCAGGGGGTGGGGAAAGGATTAGAGCTATGGAGGGCACAATGTATAGGAGTAATGCAGGAACCGGTGGTGTATGGGAGTAAATGGGAGTCTACATTTTCTGATAGTATAGGAACATGGTTTTTATGGATGTATTGTAGACGTAGAAGGGGCTTGACGTGGTAGGAGGGTAAGCTCATCCTGGTTAAGGTATGACGAGTAGCTGGAGTTTTGGATGTGTATTAGGTGTAGTTCTCAGGTGGGGAGGTATGTCTGTTGGGTCATAGTGGAGAGAGGGGAGTTTAATTATCAAGGTAATTTTAGTGGTCTGTGGGAGATAAGGGGCTTTAGGGCATGTGTGCATGAGGGGGTTGAGATGACCACTGACGCCAGGGGGTGGCTCTTCAAGTGGGGGGAGGGTTTGATTATAGGGTTAATCTTTTTGTGGCTTACCTGACGGTTTTTCTCTGTCGAGAGGCATGGTCTGGAGTATGAGCATGGGAGCTATCTGTTGGATGCTGACGAAAGGCATACAAAACATTAGCCTCATGTACCTGTTTTGTATCATAGATATCTGAAGGCTTATATCTGCATAGGAATGAAACCCTATTGCATTATATGTATTGATTAATGAGGAATGATTTGAAATGTGGATTGGGATACCATGGAGTTTGTTGGTAAGCTAGGTTCTTTAAGGGGCTTATGGTATAGGCTTACTTATTTTATCAATCATATGTTTGTTTTTCCTTTATTGATGTTTGAATGTTTGATATGTAATCATGTACTATAAAGTTGACCTTCTAGAATTGTACTATTCAATTGAGGGTAAGGGGGTGAATGGGGTATGTGGGGGTGTCATTTTGCTTGAGAATCAAGGTGCACTACAGTACATGACATATGTCTTTTGGGTAAAGTAGATACGGCCTGGTTTCATAGGTCTTTGACATATTGAAGTCATTTGATTTGTTATAAGTCTGTACTGCATACCGGGTGGGGTGGGGATTGTATACCTGTCATTTTGCTTTAATCAATTTTTGTGTATGTTATTTTTTAATATGGTCTGTTGTTTGAGGCCAAAAATTGGGGGGTAGTGGTCTTTGTGATCTTATTAGTATTCTATTTTGTGAATGTTATTTTAAATTTTTTTAATTATTCCTTATTGAGGAAAGCAGTACATGTCAGGGTGAAGGTTCTGATAATGACTTTGATTAAAATCTTCTGTTATTAGCTTATTTTTTTTTTTTGAGATGATTGCCGTTTGTAATGTTTATGACAACCATGAATATCCGGAAATAGTTTCAGTTTTATTTTGTAGCTTTTTGTGTTAGCATTATGTGGTTTAAATAGTATTAATTTTTATGTTTGCCTTTATATTTTTGGGAAAGACCTTCCCTCTATTGTGATGTTTTTTGCATACAGATTTAGGTTTTTTGATTTTGTTATGCCCACTTGTTGGGAAGGGCCCTTTTTGATTTGTATTGTACATTGTTTGATTTAAAAAAAAAAAAAGAATGGTTTTGTCTTGGCATGTTACACAGTTTCATTAAAGCTCAAAAATGGAATAAATCAGGGAATCTTTTTATACAATGATTAAATTTGGGATTAAGGTTTGGGGAATTGGGGTGATTAACTAGGTTTACAAAATGGGGGTTTTATAAAAAAAAAAGAATTTAACAATTAGATAAACAATGGAAATGGTGACGGTTGGCATGATACAGTGTAGTGATACCGCCTTTGGGGGGCAGCGCAGGACACAATCGCACCACCTCAGGGGGCCCCTTTCAATAACAACAAACATAGTAGATTAATATATAAACTAATTGTTAAATTCTTAAACTAATTGTTAAGTTCTTAAATGTTTGAATTTCAGTACCTAAAATTTGTAAAACTAGTTAATCACTACAATTACCTAACCTTAATATCAGTATAATCATTGTGTCACTATTGAGTAAGACCTATCATAAGACTGCCTGAAAAGCCTAGGCATACCTTGGCATATTGTTGGCCATCTTGTAATATCTACTTCATAAAATGTATAAATGAAATAAGTACACCCCACTTTGTAATATTACTAGAAATAAAGAATTTGAATTTGAAGACCATCACTTACAGCGGCCCGGTGGTCTGGTGGCTAGAGCTCTCGCTTCACACACGGAGGTCCCGGGTTCGATTCCCGGCGGGTGGAAAACATTTCAACGTGTTTCCTTACACCTGTTGTCATGTTCACCTAGCAGAAAATAGGTACCTGGGTTGTTAGTCGACTGGTGTGGGTCGCATCCTGGGGGACAAGATTAAGGACCCCAATGGAAATAAGACAGACAGTCCTCAATGACACACTGACTTTCTTGGGTTATCCTGGGTGGCTAACCTTCTGGGGTTAAAAATCCGAAGAAATCTTATCTTACCCAATATTATTTATGGTCACTGGAGATTAGTAAGTAAGTACTATAAGTTTATTCAGGTATACACAAATACAGTTACATAGATCATCATACATAGCAGCAGCATATGTGTAGAGAACCTAGGATAACCCAAAAAAGTCAGTGACTTATTTCCTCTGGGGTCCAGGAGGAGGAGGAGGTATTGATTCACCGGGAATTCTCCCGGCCCAGGTCTTTACCAGATGGCGACCCGGCTCCGGCTCCCTGTCGTGGGAGTATCAGAGACCTATGTATCCCATGGGAGGGAGTACCCCTCAACGGCAGGACCAACTGTCCCCAGGCCTAGCCACATTCCCCACCAGCACGAGACAAGTAGGTAGATAGATGGTAGGCCCCTCTGGTCTGCCATCTTCCCCGCCCCAAGGAGGCTGACGGGAAGGGCAGGCTTGCGAGCCGCAGATGATAGCAAGCTCCAGCCTTGGAACCTACCCTGCCCTAGAAGGGCTGGGCATGGTGATCGAACATTGGGGTCCATTTAATACCTTAATATTATACACCGTAGGAGATATATGTTTTTATACTATAAAGAATATATACTAGGAATAAGGTAAAAAGAGTTATTTACATTTACATGTGTGTTAGCTAAAAAAAAAAAATTATTCTCCTCCCTTTCTGTCGCCGCTGAGGGGTACCCTCTCCCATGGGAGACATAGGTCTCTGATACTCCCACGACAGGGAGCCGGAGCAGGGTCGCCATCTGGTAAAGACCCAGGCCGGGAGAATTCCCGGCGAATCAACACCTCACCGCTACATTCATTAGGTAGCTTTTGGCTCTCTTCTTGAACTGGCTCATGCTATGACTGGCTTTGACATGTGCAGGCAGTCTGTTCCATTCCTTTATTGCTGTACAATAAAAGGTGTTTGAAGCCTGGCCAGTGACTGTGGGTACTACAAAGTTGTGCTCTCTCCCCCTAGTACTATGACTGCTTTGGTTCCCAGCCTTGACAAAATTGGCAGCAAGATATTCTGGACACTGTTTGTGAGCAATTTTATAAACTTGATTTAATTTAAGTTGTTTTACTCTGTCTTCAATATTCAGCATATCCAATTGTTGTAATTCATCCTGGCTTACATGCTCTCTTGGTCCCAGGTCCAGAATGAATCTTACCATTTTGTTCTGGGTGATTTGCAGTTTATCTTTCAGTTTTTTTTTGTCAAGGCAGAGTACCATGAAGAGCAAGTGTAGTCAATATGACATTGTATAAGGGTTAGACATAGGGTCCTGCGAGCCTCAGTAGGTAGACACTGTGCTTGTCTGTAGAGGAACTTCAGTCTGGCATTCGCTTTCTTTACTACACTGTTCCCTATCAATTCTCCTGACATGCATGGGTCAAAGGGATTCCCAGATATTTTACTGAGGAAACTGAAGTGATGGATTCCCATTACACCGGACATTAAAATTATTTACCCTGCTCAGTTTATATTTCGTGCCAAAGAGTATGTCTTCTGTTTTCCCTAGATGTGACGATAGTTTGTTGTCTACTAACCATTTGCTGCAGGACTCCAGTTCCAGTGTTAATACATTAGGTATATCTTGTGGGTCTTTACCTGACACTAACAGAGCACTGTCATCCGCATACAGTAGGAGTTTGCACTTGACACTGATGGGAATATCATTTACATAACACAGGAATAATAAAGAACCCAGTATACTACCTTGGGAACTCCACATGCTATCGGCAGTGGTTCTGATTCCGTTTTGTTGATTTTGACAATTTGTTTCCTGTTGCTAAGATAGGACTTAAACCAGTCTGTGGAACCTATGCCGATAGCTTGAAGTTTCTTACATAATATATTGTGGTTGACAGTATCGAAGGCCTTTTGCAAGTCTAAAGTTACCATTCCTATGAGGTTCCCTATAGACACTTCAGTTCTCATGTAATCCATCAGATTAATTAGGGAGGTGTCGGTTGAGTAAGATCTCCTAAAACCTGATTGGTAACTATGAATAATGTTGTTGTCACTAAGATATTTAACTACTTGACAGTACACCGCCCTCTCCAGAATTTTGGATATTACACTGAGTATACTAACAGGACTATAGTTGCTGACATCAGACCTACTATTTTTCTTGAAGATAGGAGTAACTCTGGCCTCCTTGAACCCATCTGGCACTGTATTAGTGGTGATGGACAAATTTATTATGTGAGCAATGGGGATTGTCAGTTCAGAGGCACCATCTTTTAGGAATTTAGACGGGATGTTATCTGGGCCGGTGCTCTTAATTGGGTTTAACCTGCTTAGTTCTTTTTGCACGAAGTCATAAGATACAGTTACTAGTTGACAACTGTTTGGAATTACTCCTTTATTGGTATAGTATGTTTTAAATTTATCAGAGTCTGTGTTAAAGGTATCTGATGCAGGTGGTAGCTTACTTACTAGTGTTGATGCGACAGTTGTGTAGTATGAATTAAAACAATTTGCCACTTTAGTTCTTTCGTGACATACCTCGTTATCGACATTTAGAACTATGTTATACCCCAACTGTTTGAGTTGTTGCCAGAGCTTTCTAGGGTTATTCTTGTACTCTTCGATCTTTGAGCAATAGTGTCTTGCCTTTGCGCCTTTTATAAGCCTCTGCACTCTGTTCTTCACCCTTTGGAATTCATTTAGTGCTGCAATGTCCTGTCTGTTTGCCTTAAATCTTTTTATCAACTGGTCTCTGAATTTCATATTATCTAATATCTCAGTAGTCATCCAGGGTTCAGTTCTTCGTTTAATCCTAACCTCTTTAACTGGTGCAATATTATCAAGGATGGCAGTGAACATTGTTTTGAATTTTTCCCAGGCATCATTTACGTCCGTGCAACTTTTATCACTGACCAGTCACAATTGTGTAGCATATTTACCAGTGTTTCTTTACTGTAGTTTCTAGTTGACCTAACTTTTATTGTCTTGTGTAGGCCTATCCGTTTTCCCCAGTAATTTTCCTGGTACAGTAAATGATGAAATGATCACTAAGACATGTGGTAATGACCCCTGACTGACTAATGTTCTCAGGGCGGTTACAAAGTATGTGGTCAATTAGGGTGGCTGAGAACTGTGTGATCCGGGTTGGTGTATTAATTTTTTTTTTAATTTTATTTGGAAAACCATACATATACAAAAAATTATACATAACAGTGCCATGCCACGGTCTGAAACAAAGCTCATACAACAAAATAAGCAGTATTGAACAAAATTTAACAACATAACAAAACCTCTTATCAGTTAACCTGGGGTAATAAAATAACAAACAATAATTCATAGGTAAAGAGACTACAAGCCATGTCTTATGTTAACCCCTACATGTCATTACAATGACATGGTGAAATAAAAAAACTACCCAACATATTAAATCGGAACAATACTTTTGTTGAGAGTTTTAATGTGAAATTCCATAAAGGAACATAATTATACCAACACAGTACACAAGACACAACCCTGCCAAGACAATTAACACAAAATCCATACATTAACATCACAACCATTATAACAGAAATGGTACTATAAACAGTGAAACAATTTATAACATGAAGCACACAATTTTTTTTATAAAAATAGTATATTTGAAACATAAACCCGACACACAAGGTTTATCTCACATCACCTGTTTATATATTTAATCGGATAACATAATAAAAATAATAATAATAATAATAATAATAATAATATCTTTATTTACTACAAGTACATGTACATGGTATACAGGCCTAGCTGACATCAGTGACATACTACTATATAGAAAGTCCCTTGTTATGCTGAGCATTTCGGGCAAATTAGGTCAGTGTCCTAGGATGCGACTCACACCCGTCGACTAACACCCAGGTACCCATTTTACTGATGGGGAACATAGACAACAGGTGTAAGAAACACGCCCAATATTTCTGCCCTGGCTGGGAAGGTGGCACCTCTCTGTGGAGAAGGGTTTGGCACCCTTCCAGGAAGGGGGGGAGCAAAAGTCTACGGAGAAAAGGGGGGTACTATTTCATAGAGGAGGACTATTGTTTACAAAGGGGGTTTTTCCAGTGTCTATGGATTAGGGGGGTGGCTAGTGTCTGTGGGAAAAGGGGTGTCTACCTGTCTGTGAAGGCGGGGGGAAAGGGTTTAACCATTCTGTGGAAAAGGGGGGCTTCCCTTCTGCGGAGAACGGGCTAACTAGATTCTGCAGATGAGGCGGTGGGGGTTTCTGCAAAGGATGGAGTGGCTAGTGTTTGCAGAGGAGGGGCGTCTATAGTCTGTGGGGAAAGGGTGGCTAGCCTGTCTGTGGAAAGGGGGGATTGCCCGTCTATAAGTGTTGGTAGCCTGTCTGTAGGAGGTGGGGTGCTGGGGGATGGGTTTTTGTCCGGGGGGCGGGTGGCTAGCCTGTCGGGGGGAAATGGTGGCAACCTGTCTGGGAATAGGATGGCTTGTCTGTCTGTGAAGGAGGGTGGCTAGTCTGTCTGTGGAAGGGGGGGGCTAGTGACTGCGGGAGGGAGGCTGTGTCTGCACTGGAGGGGGGGCTAGTGTCTGGTGGAGGGGGGGTTTCCTGTCGGGAGATGGGTTTGAGCTCTTGCTCTGGGGCGACAGAAAGGGAGGGGGGATAACCTTGGGTGTGGGAGAACTGGGAGGGAGATAACCTTGGTGTGGGAGGACAGGTTGAAAGATAACCTTGGCTGGGGGACACAAAAGAATAACCTTGGCTGTGAGTGGACAGGGAGGGGGATAACCTTGGCTGGGGGGGACAGGGAGGGAGATAACCTTGGTTGTGGGTGGACAGGAGAAAAAAACCTTATCTGTGGGGGGTAGGGGGGGAGATAATCTTGGGTGTGGGAGGACAAAAGGGGCTAATAGTGTACATGTATGACCTTACTGTATCAAAATGACTTGATAAAGTTTCACCAGATGGCAGTGTTGTCCCAGTGAAAGTTTCGTCAACAAAATGTCTATAACAACACAACAAAAAATAGATGCCGGGCTGAAGAACGTTCTCTGTTGTAGTTTGGGGTTTGACACTTTGAAGAAACTGGTTTTAGAATTTTATTTTGTTATCTTCAGAACTCGGGACTGCAATGGTTCTGGGGGCAATGGTTCTTATCGAAACCTCGTTTAGTTACATATCCAATTTTGTGTTAGTTACAAAATGTCCCCCACAGTACTGTGTTGTGCACTTCCTGGTTTTCCCGTTGCCTCCCATGTTCCTATTTCTCCCCTTTCAATTTCCTCTATAAATCCTCAATTTTCCCCCCCTTAAAAAAAAATAGGGGCTTGTCTCTTATTTAAAAATTATTTAATCCCTTATCTAATTCTAGCATTCGCGTTAGAAAGTTTTAAACTACCATACCACCAA
>WNWK01046533.1:0-14280 GCA_009830355.1 Cherax destructor
AGTCTATTTTACATCATTTCTTATGGAGATAAATTCGTTTGGTAATGGCACTTGAATAGCATTCTGAATGAAAAATATCGAAGTCGGGTACCACTGTATATATATATATATATATATATATATATATATATATATATATATATATATATATATATATATATATATATATATATATATGTGGTACCCCGGTTTACGATGGTCTCCAAACTCGCCCTTTTATGTAAGTTTATTTTTTAAATGCTTTTGTAAGGGTATTTTTGGGGGTCTAAAAGGACTAGTCTATTTTACATTATTTCTTATGGGGATAAATTCGTTTGGTAATGGCACTTGAACAGCATTCTGGAACGAAAAATATCGTAAACCGGGTACCACTGTATATATATATATATATATATATACATATATATATACATATATATATATATCATATATATATATACATATATATATATACATATATATATACATATACAGTGGTACCTCGAGTTACGATGGTCCCCAAAATCGCCCTTTTATGTAAGTTTATTTTTTAAATGCTTTTGTAAGTATATTTTTGGGGTGTAAAAGGACTAGTCTATTTTACATTATTCCTTATGGGGATAAATTCGTTTGGTAATGGCACTTGAACAGCATTCTCGAACGAAAAATATCGTAACTCGAGGTACCACTGATATATATATATATATATATATATATATATATATATATATATATATATATATATATATATATATATATATATATATATATATATATATATACATATATATATACATATATATATATATATATATATATATATATATCAGTGGTACCCGGTTTACGATATTTTTCATTCAGAATGTTGTCAGTGCATCTAAACGAATTATCTCCTTAGAAATGTTGTAAATAGACTGTCTTTTAGACCCAAATTACACTTACAAGCATTTAAAATAAACTTACATAAAAGTGAGTTTGGGGACATCTAAACGGTACCACTGTACAAATATATTATATATATATATATATATATATATATACATATATATATATACATATATATACATATATATATATATATATATATATATATATATATATATATATATATATATATATATATATATATATATATATATATATATACAGTGGTACCTCGACTTACGATGGTCCCCAAACTCACCCTTTTATGTAAGTTTATTTTTTTAAACGCTTTTGTAAGTGTAATTTTGGGGATCTAAAAGGACTAGTCTACTTTATATCATTCCTTAAGGGGATAAATTCGTTTGGTAATGGCACTTGAACAGTATTCTGGAATGAAAAAATATCGTAAGTCGAGGTACCACTGTATATACGTACAGTGGACCCCCGGTGTTCGTCCTGCTCAAAACACTCCCTTTTATGTAAGTGTATTTTTTTAAATGCTTTTATAAGTGTAGTTTTGGGGGTCTAAAAGGACTAGTCTACTTTACATTATTTCTTAAGGGAATAAATTCGATTGGTAATGGCACTTAAACAGCATTCTGTTACGAAAAATGGACGAACACCGGGGGTCCACTTTATATATATATACAGTGGTACCTCAAGTTACGATGGTCCCCAAAATCGCCCTTTTATGTAAGTTTATTTTTTTAAATGCTTTTGTAAGTGTAATTTTGGGGGTCTAAAAGGACTAGTCTATTTTACATCATTTCTTATGGAGATAAATTTGTTTGGTAATGGCACCTGAACAGCATTCTGGAATGAAAAAATATAGTAAGTCGGGGTACCACTGTGTATATATATATATATATATATATATATATATATATATATATATATATATATATATATATATTCTCCATGGGGAAGTGGAACAGAATTCTTCCTCCGTAAGCCATGCGTGTCGTAAGAGGCGACTAAAATGCCGGGAGCAAGGGGCTAGTAACCCCTTCTCCTGTATATATTACTAAATGTAAAAGGAGAAACTTTCGTTTTTCCTTTTGGGCCACCCTGCCTCGGTGGGAAACGGCCGACGTGTTGAAAGAAGAAAGAATATATATATATATACATACAGTGGACCCCGGTGTTCGTCCTGCTCAAAACACTCCCTTTATGTAAGTGTATTTTTAAATGCTTTTATAAGTGTAGTTTTGGGGGTCTAAAAGGACTAGTCTACTTTACATTATTTCTTAAGGGAATAAATTCGATTGGTAATGGCACTTAAACAGCATTCTGTTACGAAAATGGACAACACGGGGTCCACTGTATATATATATATATATATATATAAATACAGTGGTACCTCAAGTACGATGGTCCCCAAAATCGCCTTTATGTAAGTTTATTTTTTAAATGCTTTTGTAAGTATATTTTTGGGGGTGAAAATGACTAGTCTATTTTACATTATTCCTTATGGGGATAAATTCATTTGGTAATGGCACTTGAACAGCATTCTCGAACGAAAAATATCGAACTCGAGGTACCACTGTATATATACAGTGGTACTCGAGTACGATGGTCCCAAAATCGCCCTTTTATGTAAGTTTATTTTTTAAATGCTTTGTAGGTATATTTTGGGGGTGTAAAAGGACTAGTCTATTTTACATTATTCCTTATGGGGATAAATTCGTTTGGTAATGGCACTTGAACAGAATTCTCAAACGAAAAAAATATCGTAACTCGAGGTACCACTGTATATATATATATATATATATATATATATCCTAGGTAGTAGGTTGGTAGACAGCAACCACCCAGGGAGGTACTACCGTCCTGCCAAGTGAGTGTAAAACGAAAGCCTGTAATTGTTTTACATGATGGTAGGATTGCTGGTGTCTTTTTACTGTCTCATAAACATGCAAGATTTTAGGTACATCTTGCTACTTCTACTTACACTTAGGTCACACTACACATTCATGTACAAGCATATATATATACACACCCCTCTGGGTTTTCTTCTATTTTCTTACTAGTTCTTGTTCTTATTTCCTCTTATCTCCATGGGGAAGTGGAACAGAATTCTTCCTCCGTAAGCCATGCATGTCGTAAGAGGCGACTAAAATGCCGGGAGCAAGGGGCTAGTAACCCCTTCTCCTGTATATATTACTAAATGTAAAAGGGAAAACTTTCGTTTTTCCTTTTGGGCCACCCTGCCTCGGTGGGAAACGGCCGACGTGTTGAAAGAAAGAATATATATATATATATATATATATATATATATATATATATATATATATATATTCTAGGTAGTAGTTGGTAGACAGCACTGCCCAGGGAGGTACACCGTCCTGCCAAGTGAGTGTAAAAGCCGATACAGATGCGTGGATTTGTCTTTTCGCACATGCAAGATTTCAGGTAGTTGCTGTTCTTTTTCTGTACACTAACACATGCAAGATTTCAGTATATACTTGTTTTCTTTCTATACTAGTCTCTACTTCATTCACCAGAAGTGGAACAGACACTTCCTCTGGGTTTCTTATTCTACTAGTCTTGGTTACTCTTTCCCTTATTCATAAGTGGAAGAACTTCTAAGTTTCGTTCTTGGGCTGAAAAGCCGAGTGTGAAAGAAGTAGTATACTTCTATATATATATTCTAATGTAAAGAACTTCGTTTTCTTTTTGGAACGCGTTTGAAAAGAAAATATATATATATATATATATATATATATATATATATATATATATATATCTTTCTTTCTTTCAACCGTCGTTTCACCGAAGCAGGGTGGCCCAAAAGAAAACGAATGTTTCTCCTTTTACATTTAGTAATATATACAGGAGAAGGGTTACTAGCCCTTGCACCCGGCATTTTAGTCGCTCTTACGACACGCATGGCTACGGAGGAAGAATTCTGTTCCACTTCCCCATGGAGATAAGAGGAAATAAGAACAAGAACTAGTAAGAAAATAGAAGAAAACCCAGAGGGGTGTGTATATATATATATGCTTGTACATGAATGTGTAGTGTGACCTAAGTGTAAGTAGAAGTAGCAAGATGTACCTGAAATCTTGCATGTTTATGAGACAGAAAAAAGACACCAGCAATCCTACCATCATGTAAAACAATTACAGGCTTTCGTTTTACACTCACTTGGCAGGACGGTAGTACCTCCCTGGGTGGTTGCTGTCTACCAACCTACTACCTAGGATATATATATACAGTGGTACCTCGACTTACGTTGTTATCACCTTACGTTATATTCGATATCCGTTACTTATAACGTAAGAAATTTGTATGCGACATCCGTTGTTTGATTGGTCTTACGCCTTTCGTACCGGACCTGTTCGCTTGGAGCCCAGCTGAGCGCGCACTCCAGGGAGCGTCAGTGTGCTAGTGTTTACAAGCGAGAGCGACCACCCACCCACACCCACGCATTCATACCAGTATATTGTCATTATTCCACTGTTTTTAGTGCTTGCAACTGCTAAATAAGCTACCATGGGTCCAAGGAAAGATCCTAGTGCTAAGCCTGTGGCAAAGAGGAACAGAAATATATGTACGATAGAAGTGAAGAAGGAGATAATAGAAAAATATGAAAGTGGAGTGTGTATCAGTGAGCTGGCCAGGCTGTATGGTAAACCCTATTCTACCATCTCTACCATTGTGGATAAGAAATATTTAAGTAAAATCAAGGAAGCAGTTGTTGCAAAAGGTGCATCTGTGATCACAAAACACAGACCACAAGTGCTGGAAAATGTGGAAAGGTTGTTGTTGGTGTGGATCAACGAGAAACAGTTAGCAGGAGATACTGTTTCGGAGGGAATAATATGTGAAAAAGCAAGGTAGTTGCATGATGATCTCCTTAAGAAAATGCCTGCAACGAGTGAAGTGAGCGAATTTAAAGCCAGCAGAGGCTGGTTTCAAAAATTTAAGAAGCGTACTGGCATACATAGTGTTGTGAGGCATGGTGAGGGAGCCAGTTGTGACAAAAGTGCGGCTGAAAAATATGTGCCTGAATTCCAGGAGTACATAGAGGCTGAACAATTCCTCCCCAACAAGTGTTTAATTGTGATGAAACAGGCCTGTTTTGGAAGAAAATGCCCAACAGGACCTACATTACTCAGGAGGAAAAGGCACAGCCAGGACATAAGCCTATGAAAGACAGGCTAACTTTGATGCTTTGTGCCAATGCCAGTGGTGATTGCAAAGTGAAGCCTTTACTAGTGTATCTTTTTGAAAATCCCCGAGTGTTTGGCAGATGCGGTGTCAGCAAGTCTAACTTGTGTGTGATGTGGAAGTCTAACAAAAAGACTTGGGTCACAAAGGACATTTTCTTAGATTGGTTCAATGAAGTGTTTGGCCCCAGTGTGAAGAAATATCTATTGGACAATAATTTGCCACTTAAGTGCCTCCTGATAATGGACAATGCTCCTTGTCATCCTCCAAACTTGGTAGAGAAAATTGTGGAGGAGTTTAAATTCATCAAAGTGAAGTTCTTGCCCCTAATACCACTCCTCTCCTCCAGCCCATGGACCAGCAGGTCATTTCCAACTTTAAAAACTCTATACCAAAGCAATGTTTCAAAAGTGCTTTGATGTGACCACAGACATGAACATAACCCTAAGAGAATTTTGGAAAAACATTTCCATATGCTGCATTGTGTACACCTTATAGGTAAGGCTTGGGAGGGAGTGACTACCAGGACTTTGAACTCTGCCTGGAGAAAATTGTGGCCAGACTGTGTCCTAGAGAGGGATTTTGAAGGTTTTGGGGCTGAGCCTCAGAACCCTGAGCCTGAGCCTGAGCCTGTTTTGGAAGAAATTGTGGAATTGGGCAAGTCTTTGGGGTTAGAGGTGAGTGGTGAGGATGTGGAACAGTTGGTGGAGGAGCACAAGGAAGAGCTAACCACTGAAGATCTGCAAGAGCTTCAACAGCAACTGGAACAAGAGAGCAGAGGTCAGGACAATGGTTCAGAGGAGGAGGAGGAGGTGGAACAAAAATGGAAGAATGTGCCTTCTTCAAGGATTAGGGAGATCTGTGCCAAATGGAGTGATGTGCAAGCATTTATGGATGAATATCACCCTAACCATGCTGTTGCAGGCCGTGCTGGCAACCTGTACAATGACACTGTGGTGTCCCACTTCAGGGATGTTTTAAAGAATCGCCAGACACAGATCTCCCTGGACAAATTTGTTGTTAGAAAGAGGTCCAGTGACTCTCAAGCTGGTCCTAGTGGCATTCAAAGAAAAAGGCCAGTAACCCCAGAAAAGGACTTGGTACCTGCAGTGTTAATGGAAGGGGATTCCCCTTCCAAACACTAGCATACTACTCCACGTTCTCCCCTCCTCACTTCCTCCACACATCAACAACTCTTCAATAAATGTAAGTGACATGTTATTGTACAATATTTGCATGTGTATTTATGTATTCTTTATTCAATTATTTATTATTTAATGTCCAAAAGTTCTAAAAAATATTTTATTTAACTACTTTTGGAAGTCTTGGACGGATTAGATTTATTTCCATTATTTCTTATGGGGAAAATTGATTCGTGTTACGTTTGTTTCGTCTTAAGAAATGCCCTCTCTGACGGATTAAAAACGTAAGTCGAGTAACACTGTATATATTTTATATATATATATATATATGTATATATATATATATATATATATATATATATATATATATATATATATATATATATATATATAATCACACACACACATACATACATACGAAAAATCGGTTGACGAGCTTTTTCGCTATCAGTTAGCGTAAAAACCCCGGTTAGCGAAACGTATTAGACCTGTCCGCCTGCTCCGCGCCTGGCCTGCGCAAGACACCAGTGAAGCGTTGTTTACCATTGAGAGAACATTACCCAGCGCACTCTTTCAAACATTCACAATACATTTGGTGTCTTTTTTGGTGGTTTAGTGATTGTCACTGTGAAATAAGTCACCATGGGTCCAAAGAAGCTTCCTAGTGGCACCCCAGTGGTAAAGAGAGTGAGGAACACCATCGAACTGAAGAAAGAGATTATAGAAAAATATGAGAGTGGCGTACGTCTGAGTGAACTTGCCAGGATGTACAAGAAAACCCCATCTACTATCAGCACTATCCTGGCACAGAGAAATGAGATCAAGGAAGCTAATGTTGCAAAAGGGGTTAATTTATTAACGAAACAAAGATCGAAAATAGTGGATGAGGTTGAGAAGTTACTGATGGTGTGGATCAATGAAAAACAGAGAGCGGGTGATAGTATTTCCATGGTGATAATTTGTGAAAAGGCAAGGAAGTTGCACGCAGATCTTGTCAAGACAATGCCTGCAACCAGTGGTGAGGCGAGTGATCTTAAAGCCAGCAGAGGCTGGTTTGACAGGTTTAAGAAACGTAGTGGCATACTCAGTGTTGTGAGACATGGTGAGTCAGCCAGCTCAGACAAACGTGCAGCTGAAAAATTTGTGCAGGAATTCCAGGGGTTCGTAAACACTGAAAAATTCGAACCCCAACAAGTGTTTAATTGTGATGAAACATGCCTGTTTTGGAAGAAAATGCCAAAGATATATATAATATATATATATATATATATATACAGTAGAACGTCATTTAGCACGAGATTATGTTGCACGTTACCGGTATTGCACGATTTAAGTTTTGTGACACATTATCATCTTACACGACGTAAAGATGATATTACACGGAGGGGAAAAAATTTTAGCGCGCGGTCGCCCGCGGTGGGTTAAACCATTGAGTCAGTGGGGGAGTCCTTGTGCCATCCCCCGCCATCCTCACCCACCCACGCATCTCTCCCAGCGTTCAGTTTGGTTCGTACACGTGCAGGACGATAAGTATCGGGAAACTCGCTGTGTTTATTTACATTCATTTCCTGATTTTCATTGCATTTTGATAAATATACCAAGAAATCATGGCACCCAGTAAGCATACAAGTGTTCCAGCAAGTGACAAGAAAAAGTTTAAGCGTTCAAGTCTAGGAATTTCAAAGAAAATCGAGATATTAGATAAGCTTAAGAGTGGCTCACGTGTGAGGGATATAGTGAGGGCCTATGGCCTTAATGAAGCGTCAGTTCGTACGACATTCTTTCACTGGTTTTCCCTTGCTTGAGAGTCAGGTTCAGGAAATTGTTCAGCTGGCAAGGAGATTACCAGGTGATGGTTTTGAAGATATGAATGAAGATGATGTGAATGAACTCTTAGAAGATGATGATGATGAAGACAGGAGTCCAGAGGAAATGTTGGCAGAGTTCGATGCACATATGCAAGGGAGGGAGATAACAGAAGAAGATGAAGAAGAACCTGAAGAAAAAGAGTTAACATTGCAGCAGTTACGTGAGCAGTTCCATATTATTGGTAAAGTTGCAGACTTTTTCATTGAAGAGGATCCTGACAAAGCTAGAAGCAGGGCTTTGAAACGGGGTCTAGACCAGCTGATGATGCCTTACCGTCAGCTGTATAATGTAATGCAGAATAAAAAAGCCCAGAGATCCATTACAGAATTTATGCACACTGCAATACAACCATCGACTTCAGCACCAGAACCTCTACCATCCACTTCTACCGACAACCAACAAGCATCCACCTCAGCCCAGTAGGGCCACACCATCCATATCCACTCTTCACTACCATCCACAAACATCATTACCCACAATTTAAGGTAAGAAATACTATTATTTCTATTGCATTTGTAGTCTTAAGCAGTAATAGATCATGACAATGAACTAAAATTACATATTGCCTTCAATTTTTGCAAGATATGTTGGTCTAAAAAACTTGTTTGGCTTTTGGGGACTCTCAAACACGTAACCCTATTTTTCCCATAAGTTCTGTTAATTATTTAAGACGAAATTATCTAACACGACTTTTTCAGGAACGTAACTATCGTGCTAAATGACGTTCTACTGTGTGTATATATATATATATATATATATATATATATATATATATATATATATACAGTAGGACGTCATTTAGCTGATAGATACGTTCCTGAAAATAGTAGTTAAATATTAGCTTAAATAATTGACAGAACTTATGAAAAAATAGGGATCATTGAGATGCAAGTCAAAACAAGATTTTAACCAACATATCTGCAAAATGAGGAATATGAATCTAGCTTCATTGTCATGATCTATACTGCAAGACTGAAAATCTAGAATAATAGTATTTCTTACCTTAAATTGTGGTAATGATGTTTGTGGATGGTAGTGAAGAGTGATATGGATGGTGTGCTACTGAGCTGAGTGGATATGAATTGTAGTGCATTGTCATGATCTATTACTGCTTAAGACTACAAATGCAATAGAAATAATAGTATTTCTTACCTTAAATTGTGGGTAATGATGTTTGTGGATGGTAGTGAAGAGTGGATATGGATGGTGTGGCCCTACTGGGCTGAGGTGGATAGTAGAAGTTCTTGAACTGAAGTCGATGGTTGAACTGAGTGTCTAACTTTAAGTCAGTCAAGCCATTCAGTAAGTCAGTCAAGTCATTCAGTAAGTCAGTCAAGTCATTCAGTAGGTCAGTCAAGTCATTCAGTAGGTCAGTCAAGTCATTCAGTAAGTCAGTCAAGTCATTCAGTTAGTCAGTCAAGTCATTCAGTAAGTCAGTCAAGTCATTCAGTAAGTCAGTCAAGTCATTCAGTAAGTCAGTCAAGTCATTCAGTAAGTCAGTCAAGTCATTCAGTAAGTCAGTCAAGTCATTCAGTAAGTCAGTCAAGTCATTCAGTAAGTCAGTCAAGTCATTCAGTAAGTCAGTCAAGTCATTCAGTAAGTCAGTCAAGTCATTCAGTAAGTCAGTCAAGTCATTCAGTCAGTCAGTCAAGTCATTCAGTCAGTCAGTCAAGTCATTCAGTCAGTCAGTCAAGTTAGTCAGTCACTCAGTCAGTCATTCAGTCAGTCAAGTCAGTCAGTCAGTCACACAAACTTATGTTTACATCTTTTTATGTGTACAAAGTAACACTTCATTACGGCCACGGGTTATGTCTTGTCTAATATCTTTGTTTTCTTCGTTAATTCAAGATCAAAACACAATTCACTCTTTATTTTATTCTTCACAAACACAGCTGGCTTGTAGCCAGGACTTCTTAACGCGTATGAAATACGTACGAATGCTGGGGTCCGTGGCGGGTGGTGTCTGCTGAACCACAACAACAGTAGTAGAAACAAGACTGCTTGTGAGAATGGTTACTTGTTTTTCCTTCCCACAAACTGTAAGTAAGTTATTCAGGTATACACAGATACAGTTACGAAGATTATCATACATGGCAGCATATGTGTAGAGAACCTAGGATAACCCAAAAAAGTCAGAGTGACAGTATTTCCATTGACTGACTTGGGTTATCCTAGGTTCTCTACACATATGCTGCTATGTATGATAATGTATGTAACTGTACTCACCTAATTGTGGTTGCAGGGGTCGAGACTCAGCTCCTGGCCCCGTGTATCTGAATAAACTTAGTTTACAGGAAGGAAAAATTCCCTTTTCCTCAAAGCATGAGGATTCTTAGGCAGTAAATAACCATGCGCTCAAAATTTTTCCCCTCCTGCCGAACCGTGTAATATCATCTTTACATCGTGTAAGATGATAATGTGTCGCAAATCTTAAATCGTGCAATACCGGTAACGTGCAACATAATCTCGTGCTAAATGACGTTCTACTGTATATATATATATATATATATATACACACACACACATACATACATATATATATACAGTGGTCCCTCGGTTTTCGTGCATCTCCAAACTTGAACATTTATGTAAGTGTATTTTCGTAAGTGCTGTTGCAAGTGTATTTTTGGGGGTCTGAAATAGACTAAACTGCTAGACATTATTTCTTAAGGATGTAAATTCGTTCGGTAATGGCACTTGAGCAGGCTTCTGGGATGAAGCTTTTTCGTTAACCGAGGGTCCACTGTATATACACACACACACACACACACACATATATATATATACAGTGGTACCTCGACTTACGATATTTTTTCATTCCAGAATACTGTTCAAGTGCCATTACCAAACGAATTTATCCCCTTAAGGAATGATATAAAATAGACTAGTCCTTTTAGATCCCCAAAATTACACTTACAAAAGCGTTTAAAAAAATAAACTTACATAAAAGGGTGAGTTTGGGGACCATCGTAAGTCGAGGTACCACTGTATATATATATATATATATATATACAGTGGTACCTCGACTTACGTTGTTATCACCTTACGTTATATTCGATATCCGTTACTTATAACGTAAGAAATTTGTATGCGACATCCGTTGTTTGATTCGTCTTACGCCTTTCGTACCGGACCTGTTCGCTTGGAGCCCAGCTGAGCGCGCACTCCAGGGAGCGTCAGTGTGCTAGTGTTTACAAGCGAGAGCGACCACCCACCCACACCCACGCATTCATACCAGTATATTGTCATTATTCCACTGTTTTTAGTGCTTGCAACTGCTAAATAAGCTACCATGGGTCCAAGGAAAGATCCTAGTGCTAAGCCTGTGGCAAAGAGGATCAGAAATATATTTACGATAGAAATGAAGAAGGAGATAATAGAAAAATATGAAAGTGGAGTGCGTATCAGTGAGCTGGCCAGGCTGTATGGTAAACCCTATTCTACCATCTCTACCATTGTGGATAAGAAATATTTAAGTAAAATCAAGGAAGCAGTTGTTGCAAAAGGTGCATCTGTGATCACAAAACACAGACCACAAGTGCTGGAAAATGTGGAAAGGTTGTTGTTGGTGTGGATCAACGAGAAACAGTTAGCAGGAGATACTGTTTCGGAGGGAATAATATGTGAAAAAGCAAGGCAGTTGCATGATGATCTCCTTAAGAAAATGCCTGCAACGAGTGAAGTGAGCGAATTTAAAGCCAGCAGAGGCTGGTTTCAAAAATTTAAGAAGCGTACTGGCATACATAGTGTTGTGAGGCATGGTGAGGGAGCCAGTTGTGACAAAAGTGCGGCTGAAAAATATGTGCCTGAATTCCAGGAGTACATAGAGGCTGAACAATTCCTCCCCCAACAAGTGTTTAATTGTGATGAAACAGGCCTGTTTTGGAAGAAAATGCCCAACAGGACCTACATTACTCAGGAGGAAAAGGCACAGCCAGGACATAAGCCTATGAAAGACAGGCTAACTTTGATGCTTTGTGCCAATGCAAGTGGTGATTGCAAAGTGAAGCCTTTACTAGTGTATCTTTTTGAAAATCCCCGAGTGTTTGGCAGATGCGGTGTCAGCAAGTCTAACTTGTGTGTGATGTGGAAGTCTAACAAAAAGGCTTGGGTCACAAAGGACATTTTCTTAGATTGGTTCAATGGCGTGTTTGGCCCCAGTGTGAAGAAATATCTATTGGACAATAATTTGCCACTTAAGTGCCTCCTGATAATGGACAATGCTCCTTGTCATCCTCCAAACTTGGTAGAGAAAATTGTGGAGGAGTTTAAATTCATCAAAGTGAAGTTCTTGCCCCCTAATACCACTCCTCTCCTCCAGCCCATGGACCAGCAGGTCATTTCCAACTTTAAAAAACTCTATACCAAAGCAATGTTTCAAAAGTGCTTTGATGTGACCACAAAACATGAACATAACCCTAAGAGAATTTTGGAAAAACCATTTCCATATGCTGCATTGTGTACACCTTATAGGTAAGGCTTGGGAGGGAGTGACTACCAGGACTTTGAACTCTGCCTGGAGAAAATTGTGGCCAGACTGTGTCCTAGGGAGGGATTTTGAAGGTTTTGGGGCTGAGCCTCAGAGACCCTGAGCCTGAGCCTGAGCCTGAGCCTGTTTTGGAAGAAATTGTGGAATTGGGCAAGTCTTTGGGGTTAGAGGTGAGTGGTGAGGATGTGGAACAGTTGGTGGAGGAGCACAAGGAAGAGCTAACCACTGAAGATCTGCAAGAGCTTCAACAGCAACTGGAACAAGAGACCAGTGGTCAGGACAATGGTTCAGAGGAGGAGGAGGAGGTGGAACAAAAATGGAAGAATGTGCCTTCTTCAAGGATTAGGGAGATCTGTGCCAAATGGAGTGATGTGCAAGCATTTATGGATGAATATCACCTAACCATGCTGTTGCAGGCCGTGCTGGCAACCTGTACAATGACACTGTGGTGTCCCACTTCAGGGATGTTTTAAAGAATCGCCAGACACAGATCTCCCTGGACAAATTTGTTGTTAGAAAGAGGTCCAGTGACTCTCAAGCTGGTCCTAGTGGCATTCAAAGAAAAGGAAGTAACCCCAGAAAAGGACTTGGTACCTGCAGTGTTAATGGAAGGGATTCCCCTTCAAACACTAGCATACTACTCCACCTTCTCCCTCCTCACTTCCTCCACACATCAACAACTCTTCAATAAATGTAAGTGACATGTTATTGTTCAATATTTGCATGCTTATTTAGATATTCTTTATTCAATTCTGTATTATTTAATGTCCAAAAGTTCTAAAAAATATTTTATTTAACTACTTTTGGAAGTCTTGGACGGATTAAATTTATTTCCATTATTTCTTATGGGGAAAATTGATTCGTGTTACGTTTGTTTCGTCTTAAGAAATGCCCTCTCTGACGGATTAAAAACGTAAGTCGAGGTACCACTGTATATATATATTTTTATATATATATATATATATATATATATATATATATATATATATATATATATATATATATATATATATATATATATATATATATATATATATATACATATACACACATATATGTATATATTTATTTATTTATTTATTAACACATAGGCCGATTCCCACCAAGGCAGGGTGGCCCGAAAAAGAAAATCTTTCATCATCATTCCCTCTTCAAGGGGGGCTCCTTGCTGTGGTGAAGAGGCTATCGGTCTGAGGAATTGGACCTCTTGGTCTTCTTCCTCAGACCGAACCTAATTACCCCCAATCCCCCTCCCCTTTCCCATCTTCCCCATCCTCCCTTTTCCCTTTCCTCCTCCTCCTCCTCATCCCTCCCTTATTTCCTTCCCATTTTTGCCCTGGGAGCTTCTCTCCACAGGCATTCTAGTTCCTAGGTAGGGGGAATGGTACCGTGGTCCAATCCCATTCCGTTGAGGTTCTTGGTGGTGGTGTAGTTTGCCGTGGAATCTGTATCGCCTGGGGATGTCCCGATCCCTCTCCGGTTTCCCAGGGGGTGGCCTTGGGTATCCTTCGGGCGACGGGTGTATCTCTGGAGGCCACCTTTCGGATTCCGGGGGTGGTGGCCGAAGGGGTATGTTTAGGCGGATATCCGGCCGCCCTCTTTTGTCTGTGCCGAAGTGGCACGGTGGATGTGAGGTTGCTATCCTCGATTGCTGGTTTACTGGCATGCAGAAGGGTATGGTAAGGCGACGGTTCCATGCAGCAT
>WNWK01046534.1:0-14279 GCA_009830355.1 Cherax destructor
CACACACATTCACACACACACACGCACACGCACACACGCACACACACACGCACACACACACGCACACACACACACGCACACACACACACACGCACACACACACACACGCACATACACATGCACACACACACACACACGCACACACATAACAGGAAGGGCACTGGAATGGATCAGGGAATACCTCAAAGGGAGACAGCAACGGGTCATGGTGCGTGGTGAGGTATCACAGTGGGCGCCTGTGACGAGCGGTGTACCGCAGGGGTCAGTCCTAGGACCAGTGTTATTCCTGGTATATGTAAATGACATGACGGACGGGATAGACTCAGAAGTGTCTCTATTCGCGGATGATGTGAAAATAATGAGGAGAATCACATCGGAAGAGGACCAGGCAGGGCTGCAAACAGACCTGGACAAGCTCGACATCTGGTCTAGCAATTGGCTTCTCGAATTCAATCCCACCAAATGCAAAGTCATGAGGATCGGAGAAGGGCAAAGAAGATCGCTGACAGAGTACAAGCTAGGCGGACAAAGGCTACAAACCTCGGCAAAGGAGAAAGACCTTGGGGTGAGTATAACGCCAAGCACGTCTCCGGAGGCACACATCAACCAGATAACTGCGGCAGCATATGGGCGACTGGCAAACCTAAGATTAGCGTTCCGTTACCTTAACAAGGAATCGTTCAAGACACTGTACACCGTGTACGTCAGGCCCATACTAGAATATACAGCACCAGTCTGGAACCCACACCTGGTCAAGCACGTAAAGAAACTAGAGAAAGTGCAAAGGTTTGCGACAAGGTTAGTTCCACAACTCAGGGGTCTGTCCTATGAAGAAATGTTGAGGGAAATAGGACTAACAACACTGGAGGAAAGAAGGGTCAGAGGAGACATGATAACGACATACAAAATACTGCGGGGAATTGACAAGGTAGACAGTGACAGGATGTTTCAGAGAGGGAACACAGAAACAAGGGGACACAACTGGAAGCTGAAGACTCAGATGAGTCAAAGGGATGTTAGGAAGCATTTCTTCAGCCACAGAGTAGTCAGGAAGTGGAATAGTCAAGAGAAAGATATAGTGGAGGCAGGAACCATACATAGTTTTAAGACAAGGTATGATAAAGCTCATGGAGCAGGGAGAGCAGAGACCCAGTAGCAGACAGCGAAGAGGCGGGGCCAGGAGCTGAGTCTCGACCCCTGCAACCACAATTAGGTGAGTACAATTAAGTGAGTACACGCACACACACACACACACACACACACACACACATACACACACGCACGCACGCACGCACGCACGCACGCACACACACACAACACACACACGCACGCACGCACGCACGCACGCACGCACACACACACACACGCACGCACGCACGCACGCACGCACACACACACACACACTAGAGGAATAGCTTAGAAAGCGACATAGTGGAGGCAGGAACCATACATAGTTTTAAGACTAGGTTTGATAAAGCTCATGGAGCAGGGAGAGAGAGGACCTAGTAGCAATCAGTGAAGAGGCGGGGCCAGGAGCTATGACTCGACCCCTGCAACCACAAATAGGTGAGTACAAATAGGTGAGTACACACACACACACACACACACACAGACACATGCACACACACACACACACACACACACACACACACACACACACACACACACACACACACACACACACACACACACATACACAGACACATGCACACACACACACACACACACACACACACACACACACACACACACACACACACACACACACACACATACACTCCCAAGATCAAGGTTGTTTAGGCCTTAAATCAGTTAATTACAGTCGCAGATTCCATCAGTAATTCGAAAATAAATCTCCTATCAGGCAATCCCGGTTAATCCCAGGAGAAGAGGAGGGATGGGGTTAAATCCCTCCCCAGAGACTTGTTGGGTGAGAGAGAGAGAGAAAGAAAGAGAGAGAGAGAGGGAGAGAGTTTTATCTAGGAAAGCCAAGTATAAGTGTAGATAACAACTCCCTGCTACCCCTCCCCCGTGTGTTGTCACTGAGATAAGTCAAGATATCGTGGCTCTGTTATCTTGTACATCGATGGAAAGAGGAATAAAGGGAGGGCGAGATAAAGACAGGAGGAAGAATTAAAAAGAGAAAGAAGGAAGGAGGGAGGGTAGGGAAGAAATGTGTAAGCAACGGAGAAAGAGGACACGTAGGTAGGGAGGGAGATGAGAGAAGAGGGGAGGGGGAGTGTGAAGGAGATACTGGTGGGGGGATATGTGGGGGAGGGAGTGTAAGATAAGCGCACCACCCCCACTGGGAGGGAGTGTAAGATAAGAGCACCACCCCCACTGGCAAACAGAAAGCTACATATCTGGCCACACTTCTCCAAGCAACTATAGTGTAACTAGTGAGATATTTCTAGTGTGGGATGCGAATGGAACGAGCCAAGAGCTATAAGCCAAATGTGAGCTATCTCTCTTGAGACGCGAATCGAAGGGTCCAAGAACTACATTTCAATCCACTTAGCAGCTATCTCTCTTCGCATGAGGCAAGTCAAAGGGTCCAAGGGCTGTATTGTGACCCAGCTGTCAGCTCTTTGTCATGTGTGACGTGAACTGAGCTTTGTGATAAAGCTCGAAGCTCAAGGAAGACCTTTGTGAGCTCCCTCTGACTACACAATCTTTTTCACAGGTTTGAAAATATTTTGCATGCTTTTCAAATCTTTGGAAAATGTTTGGGATTGTTTGAAGATGTTTGGCAATGTTTGAAGATGTTTGGGAATGTTTGAAGATGTTTGGAAATGTTTGATGATTTTTGGGAATGTCTGAAGATTTTTGGGAATGTCTGAAGATGTTTGGGAATGTCTAAAGATGTTTGGGAATGTTTGAAGATGTTTGGGAATGTTTGAAGATGTTTGGGAATGTTTGATGATCTTTGGGAATGTCTGAAGATGTTTGGGAATGTTTGATGATCTTTGGGAATGTCTGAAGATGTTTGGGAATGTTTGAAGATGTTTGGGAATGTCTGAAGATGTTTGGGAATGTCTGAAGATGTTTGGGAATGTCTGAAGATATTTGGGAAATGTCTGAAGATGTTTGGGAATGTTTGATGATGTTTGGGAATGTCTGAAGATGTTTGGGAATGTCTGAAGATGTTTGGCAATGTTTGAAGATGTTTGGGAATGTCTGAAGATGTTTGGCAACGTTTGATGATGTTTGGGAATGTTTGAAGATGTTTGGGAATGTCTGAAGATGTTTGGCAATGTTTGAAGATGTTTGGGAATGTCTGAAGATGTTTGGGAATGTCTGAAGATGTTTTTCAATGTTTGAAGATGTTTGGGAATGTCTGAAGATGTTTTGCAATGTTTGATGATGTTTGGGAATGTTTGAAGATGTTTGGGAATGTCTGAAGATGTTTGGCAATGTTTGAAGATGTTTGGGAATGTCTGAAGATGTTTGGGAATGTCTGAAGATGTTTGGGAATGTCTGAAGATGTTTGGGAATGTCTGAAGATGTTTGGGAATGTTTGATGATGTTTGGGAATGTCTGAAGATGTTTGGGAATGTCTGAAGATGTTTAGCAATGTTTGAAGATGTTTGGGAATGTTTGAAGATGTTTGGGAATGTTTGAAGATGTTTGGGAATGTTTGAAGATGTTTGGGAATGTCTGAAGATGTTTGGCAATGTTTGAAGATGTTTGGGAATGTCTGAAGATGTTTGGAAATGTTTGAAGATGTTTGGGAATGTCTGAAGATGTTTGGGAATGTCTGAAGATGTTTGGGAATGTTTAAAACTTTCTTCTGGCTCCTGACCGAATAATTTTGAGTTATTTAAAAAAAAAGAGAAAATGTATATGAAAAAATTGCAGAAACAAAACATGTATATAAATGCATTTTTATATAAACGGTAAATATAAATTATATTTGATACAAACAGACTTTAACATATATAAAAAGAAATCTCTGAAATAAAAGTTTTTCAGGAAATACGAAAACAATTGTACCAGTGACGTTTGTAATGGTTGAATGATCAAGCAAGTTGTTGGTGTTAGCGGTCAGGTGGCCCACATGTAGCTGGCCTGGTGGCCCATATGTAGCGAGCCAGCTGGCCCACATGTAGCGGGCCACGTAGCCATCACAGCCTGGTTGATCCAGCACCTGACAGATATACTCGACCAAGTTGTGAATTGTGATTCTGAATCCTTGAGAACAGAAGAACAGAAATTAACAGAACGACAAAAAAACAGAAGGGGAAAGCTGAACAGGAAAAAAGGAAATTAGAAGAAAAAACAAAAGATTAAAAAAAAAAAAGATAATTAAGAGAGAAGAAATAAAGCCATGGACGAAGAGGAAGAGGTGAGAGGAAATAAATTTTTTGTTCGTATACACACACACACACACACACACACACACACACACATACACACACACACACACACACACACACACACACACACATATATATATATATATATATATATATTAGTTACACGCAGAGATGGCCAGTTCCTCAGTTTTCAAGATGGTCAGTCCCTCAGTTTTCAAGATGGCCAGTCCCTCAGTTTTCCAGGTGGCCAGTCCCTCAGTTTTCAAGATGGCAAGTCCCTCAGTTTTCCAGGTGGCCAGTCCCTCAGTTTTCAAGATGGCAAGTCCCTCAGTTTTCCAGGTGGCCAGTCCCTCAGTTTTCAAGATGGTCAGTCCCTCAGTTTTCAAGATGGCCAGTCCCTCAGTTTTCAAGATGGTCAGTCCCTCAGTTTTCAAGATGGTCAGTCCCTCAGTTTTCCAGGTGGCCAGTCCCTCAGTTTTCCAGGTGGTCAGTCCCTCAGTTTTCAAGATGGTCAGTCCCTCAGTTTTCAAGATGGTCAGTCCCTCAGTTTTCAAGATGGTCAGTCCCTCAGTTTTCAAGATGGTCAGTCCCTCAGTTTTCAAGATAGCCAGTCCCTCAGTTTTCAAGATGGCCAGTCCCTCAGTTTTCCAGGTGGCCAGTCCTTCAGTTTTCAAGATGGTCAGTCCCTCAGTTTTCAAGATGGTCAGTCCCTCAGTTTTCAAGATGGTCAGTCCCTCAGTTTTCAAGATGGCCAGTCCCTCAGTTTTCCAGGTGGCCAGTCCCTCAGTTTTCCAGGTGGTCAGTCCCTCAGTTTTCAAGATGGTCAGTCCCTCAGTTTTCAAGATGGTCAGTCCCTCAGTTTTCAAGATGGCCAGTCCCTCAGTTTTCAAGATGGTCAGTCCCTCAGTTTTCAAGATGGTCAGTCCCTCAGTTTTCCAGGTGGCCAGTCCCTCAGTTTTCCAGGTGGCCAGTCCCTCAGTTTTCAAGATGGTCAGTCCCTCAGTTTTCAAGATGGTCAGTCCCTCAGTTTTCAAGATGGTCAGTCCCTCAGTTTTCAAGATGGTCAGTCCCTCAGTTTTCAAGATGGTCAGTCCCTCAGTTTTCAAGATGGTCAGTCCCTCAGTTTTCAAGATGGCCAGTCCCTCAGTTTTCAAGATGGCCAGTCCCTCAGTTTTCCAGGTGGCCAGTCCTTCAGTTTTCAAGATGGTCAGTCCCTCAGTTTTCAAGATGGTCAGTCCCTCAGTTTTCAAGATGGTCAGTCCCTCAGTTTTCAAGATGGCCAGTCCCTCAGTTTTCCAGGTGGCCAGTCCCTCAGTTTTCCAGGTGGTCAGTCCCTCAGTTTTCAAGATGGTCAGTCCCTCAGTTTTCAAGATGGTCAGTCCCTCAGTTTTCAAGATGGCCAGTCCCTCAGTTTTCAAGGTGGCCAGTCCCTCAGTTTTCAAGATGGTCAGTCCCTCAGTTTTCAGGTGGCCAGTCCTCAGTTTTCAAGGTGGCCAGTCCCTCAGTTTTCAAGATGGCAGTCCCTCAGTTTTCAAGATGGCCAGTCCCTCAGTTTCAATGGCATCCTCAGTTCAAGATGGCCAGTCCCTCAGTTTTCAAGATGGCCAGTCCCTCAGTTTTCAAGTGGCCAGTCCCTTCAGTTTCAAGTGGCCAGTCCTCAGTTTTCAGGTGGCCAGTCCCTCAGTTTTCAAGATGGCCAGTCCCTCAGTTTTCCAGGTGGCCAGTCCCTCAGTTTTCAAGATGGCAGTCCCTCAGTTTTCAGATGGCCAGTCCCTCAGTTTTCAAGTGCATCCTCAGTTTTCAAGTGGCCAGTCCTCAGTTTTCAAGATGGCCAGTCCTCAGTTTTCAAGATGGCCAGTCCCTCAGTTTTCAGTGGCAGTCCCTCAGTTTTCAAGGTGGCCAGTCCCTCAGTTTTCAAGATGGCCAGTCCTCAGTTTTCAAGATGGCCAGTCCCTCAGTTTTCAAGTGGCAGTCCCTCAGTTTTCAAGATGGCCAGTCCCTCAGTTTTCAAGATGGCCAGTCCCTCAGTTTTCAAGATGGCAGTCCCTCAGTTTTCAAGATGGCCAGTCCCTCAGTTTTCAAGATGGCAGTCCTCAGTTTCAAGTGGCCAGTCCTCAGTTTTCAAGGTGGCCAGTCCCTCAGTTTTCAAGATGGCCAGTCCCTCAGTTTCAAGATGGCCAGTCCTCAGTTTTCAAGATGGCCAGTCCCTCAGTTTTCAAGATGGCCAGTCCTCAGTTTTCAAGATGGCAGTCCCTCAGTTTTCAAGATGGCCAGTCCCTCAGTTTTCAAGATGGCCAGTCCCTCAGTTTTCAAGATGGCCAGTCCCTCAGTTTTCAAGATGGCCAGTCCCTCAGTTTTCAAGATGGCCAGTCCCTCAGTTTTCAAGGTGGCCAGTCCCTCAGTTTTCAAGATGGCCAGTCCCTCAGTTTTCAAGATGGCCAGTCCCTCAGTTTTCAAGGTGGCCAGTCCCTCAGTTTTCAAGGCAGTCCTGGTTTCCAGTGCCCTCTTTTCAAGATGGCAGTCCCTCAGTTTTCAAGATGGCAGTCCCTCAGTTTTCAAGATGGCCAGTCCTCAGTTTTCAAGTGGCTCTAGTCTCCTCAGTTTTCAAGATGGCAGTCCCTCAGTTTTCAAGATGGCAGTCCCTCAGTTTCAAGTGGCCAGTCCCTTCAGTTCCAAGTTAGTACATGCCTCTAGTTTTCAAGATGGCAGTCCCTCAGTTTTCAGGTGGCCAGTCCTCAGTTTCAAGATGGCAGTCGTTACGTCCTCGTTTCAAGATGGATCCCAGTTTTAACCCAGTATTCAAGATGTCAGTCCTCGTTCTCAGATGGCCAGTCCTCAGTTTTCAGGTGGCCAGTCCCTCAGTTTCAAGTGGCCAGCCTCAGTTTTCAGATGGCCAGTCCCTCAGTTTCAAGATGGCATCCTCAGTTTTCAAGATGGCCAGTCCTCAGTTTCAAGATGCAGTCCCTCAGTTTAAGATGGCAGTCCCTCAGTTTTCAATGGCCAGTCCTCAGTTTTCAGGTGGCCAGTCCCTCAGTTTTCAAGATGCAGTCTCAGTTTTCAAGATGGCAGTCCTCAGTTTTCAAGATGGCCAGTCCTCAGTTTAAGATGGTCAGTCCTCGTTTTCAAGATGGCCAGTCCCTAGCAAGTGGCAGTCCTCAGTTTTCCAGTGCCTTAGATCCTCAGTTTTCAAAGAGTCAGTCCCTCAGTTTTCAAGATGGCAGTCCTCAGTTTCAAGTGTCGTCCTCAGTTTTCAAGATGGTCAGTCCCTCAGTTTCAAGATGGTCAGTCCCTCAGTTTTCAAGGTGGCCAGTCCCTCAGTTTCAAGATGGCCAGTCCCTCAGTTTTCAAGATGGCAGTCCCTCAGTTTTCAGGTGGCCAGTCCCTCAGTTTCAGATGGCCAGTCCTCAGTTTTCAAGATGGCCAGTCCCTCAGTTTTCAAGATGGCCAGTCCCTCAGTTTTCAAGATGGCCAGTCCTCAGTTTTCAGATGGCCAGTCCCTCAGTTTTCAAGATGGTCAGTCCTCAGTTTTCAAGATGGTCAGTCCCTCAGTTTTCAAGGTGGCCAGTCCCTCAGTTTTCAAGATGGCCAGTCCCTCAGTTTTCAAGGTGGCCAGTCCCTCAGTTTTCAAGATGGCCAGTCCCTCAGTTTTCAAGATGGCCAGTCCCTCAGTTTTCAAGATGGCCAGTCCCTCAGTTTTCAAGATGGCCAGTCCCTCAGTTTTCAAGTGGCCAGTCCCTCAGTTTTCAAGATGGCCAGTCCCTCAGTTTTCAAGATGGCCAGTCCCTCAGTTTTCAGGTGGCCAGTCCCTCAGTTTTCAAGATGGCTCAGTCCCTCAGTTTTCAAGATGGCAGTCCCTCAGTTTTCAAGATGGCCAGTCCCTCAGTTTTCAAGATGGTCAGTCCCTCAGTTTTCAAGATGGCCAGTCCCTCAGTTTTCAAGATGGCCAGTCCCTCAGTTTTCAAGATGGCCAGTCCCTCAGTTTTCAAGATGGCCAGTCCCTTAGTCTTGAAGAATCTTGAGGTTATTAACCCTCTGGGAATATTAATATTATTGTTCTTCTTCCTCTTCTTATTTTACTTGCTCTCCTTCTACAGGATCGTCTTGACTGTCCCGTCTGCATGGAGGAGTATGACGAGGGTAACCACACACCCAAGATGACACCTTGCCTTCACACCTTCTGTGTTATTTGCGTGCTTGACCTCTGTCCTCCCAAGAAGGAGGTCAAGAGGGCCACAGAGGCCAGCGTCAACGAGCCAAGAAGCTACAAGTGCCAAAGGGAAAGCTGATGATGTGCCCTCTCTGTCGGGAGATTGTCAATACCGACAGGATTCAAACTAACAGGTGAGAGTCTCTCTCTCTCTCCCTGACAGACTCAAGTTTACAAAAGTGACCAGCTGCAAGGGCGTTTACAACACGAACGCTGACGACACGGTTTACACACTGCACTGACCAAGGTGTTACTGACAATACGTTTCGCTCAGGGCTGAGTTTGATAAACACTGTTTTGCATACGGCTTCCTTATCCCATCATGTCTTTAGAGCCAAAATTTACAGTAGTGACAAGACGAAAGACAAGTGATTTACACTTCTGGAAGAATAAACAGATGACCTGGTTTTTAATGACAAGCAATTAGGTGATGTGGTTTTTAATGACGAGCATTTAGGTGATGTGGTTTTTAATGACAAGCAATTAGGTGATGTGGTTTTTAATGACGAGCATTTAGGTGATGTGGTTTTCAATGACGAGCATTTAGGTGATGTGGTTTTTAATGACGAGCATTTAGGTGATGTGGTTTTTAATGACGAGCATTTAGGTGATGTGGTTTTTAATGACAAGCAATTAGGTGATGTGGTTTTTAATGACGAGCATTTAGGTGATGTGGTTTTCAATGACGAGCATTTAGGTGATGTGGTTTTTAATAACGAGCATTTAGGTGATGTGGTTTTTAATGACGAGCATTTAGGTGATGTGGTTTTTCTCTTACGAGGCAACAAATAATTAGATGTCTGCAAAATTATTAATAATTGATCAAGAGATTATATGATTTGTAGAGAGAGAGAGAGAGAGAGAGAGAGAGAGAGAGAGAGAGAGAGAGAGAGAGAGATCTGGTGTGGAGCAGACCAGAAAGTAATTCTTGTGTGTGTGCAGGTACATGTTGGCTCACCTGAAGGACCTGGCGCGGCTGAAGGCGCTGCAGCAGAGCCAGGCCTCCAAGCCACAGCACAAGAAGCTACACAAGAAGTACAAGGCACCTCCTCCACCTTCACAACCTCCTCTTCCTCACTTTCACACTCATCGTCCTCTTCAACGCAATCGTTTGATTTTCAAAGCACGAGTACGACACAGAGGCTCTTCTCTTCCTTCTTCTCATCCTTCTACTCTTCCTTCTCCTCCTCCTCCTCCCTCTTCTCTTCCTCCTTACCCTCCTCCTTATCCTTCTTCTTATCCTCCTCCTCCTTCTTCTCACCCTCCTCCTCCTCCTTCTCTTCCCCCGCCTCCTCCCTCTTCTCATCCTCCTCCTTCTTCTCACCCTCCTCCTCCTCCCTCTTCTCTTCCTCCTCCTCCTCCCCCTTCTACTCCTCCTACACAGCCGCCAGACCTTCAAAATCGAATATACCCAAGTCTAGAGACTTCCGAAGTAAGACCTTTTGGCTATCCTCCTGATCCTTGCTACTTCCTTCCTCATCCTTCTCCTCCCCACACGAGTTGTTCTCCCGTAGAAATTCAGGAAGGATCAGCTTGTTACCAGCAGGACACAGTGGTGCTCCTCTCTCCCTCAGCGCCTCCTTCAGAAGACACCCTGGAGGATATGTGGTGTAGGACATGTGAGGAACCTGCCAGACATACTTGTGCCCTACACCACCTCACTCCCCTCCTTAAGGTAGGTCAGAGGGGAAGGGCGAGAAGGTAGAGATGAGGGGTTGTTGAGGGGAAGGGAGGGAGGGAGGGAGGCTGAAGGATAATGGGGGGGAGAGTATTCTTTGGGTATTTGAACAGCGCTTTTAGCCTATAAAGGCCATTTTTGGGCTATTTTGCAAGCAGCTCAGACCCTAATGGCTCTTTGTGATTCTGAAAGCTCCATTAGTTTTCTACCTCAAGGGTTCTCAAATTATATATATATATATATATATATATATATATATATATATATATATATATATATATATATATATATATGTAACTTCTTTACCATAGTACATAGTAAAATTTCTTTATTTCAATAGGAGAAATAGCACTCGTCTGGCGACAGAACGATGCGATGAACGAATACGATATTTTCAACCAATGGGATGTGTGCTTGCCTGTGCGCCCCTGTGAGAGCCAATGAGAGTCACTGTCTCTGAGGTAGCAATGCTGCCTGCTCTCATCCTCGCTATAGGACTCAGTAGCTTATAATTATAAACATGATTTTTCGAGGGGTGGGCCGGTAAGCCAGCGGAAGGCCTCGGTCAGATGTCCAAAAGCTCCAGCTGTCTTGTTTCCATACAACCCTTACCTAACTTAACCTCATCCTCACTAGAAACAATTAAAACTTTGACAATTATTTTTATTATTATTGTTATTACATTCAAGAGGGTGCACTAAACCCGGTGGTGTCATACAGCACCTGGGAAGGGAAGGCGTTTAGGCTCGAGCCAAGGAATTGAAGCATAGGTTCAATTGCTTAGATCAAGAACCCCCCCTCACCCTGGGAGGGGTGGTTCTTGTTCTAAAGGGGGAGGGGGTTGAATCCTACTATGTTAGTTTAGGTAAAGTTTGTCAGGAATCAGGACAAGTTTTCTGACCCGCCGTTGGAGCTTTTGGTCATCTGACCGAGGCCTTCCACTGGCTTACCCTTCTACCCCTTCAAAATTACGGTTATGATTATGACTTTATATCGTGCCTGCGGTGTGTTGCCAACATTTTAAACCCTGATAAGTTAGGGTTTAAGAAGAACCTTTCTCTTCCAAGGGCGAAGAACTTGAGTGGATAGAGAGAGAACATCGACAGCAGCAGCAGCAGCAGCAGACCCAGCAGCAGCAGCAGCAGCAGCAGCAGCAGCAGCAGCAGCAGCAGCAGCAGAAGTTGAGAAGAGAGGAAGAGGAGGGCAAGCAAAGAAGACAGGAAGAGAAACAGAAACAGATAAAGCAGGAGAAGGAAGATTTAGAATTAGCTGTGAAGCTAACGTTTGCATCCTTACAAGACTCTAATGACGCCCACAACAACCTGGTTGATCCACACAGGTTAGTACATCCTTCGTTTTGTCACTCTTGAGTCTTGTTGCGAAATTTATTGTCATTGGATAACAGTTCTTAGCCTGTAAATAAACTGAGGCAGGATAACAACTATTAGCCTGTAAATAAACTGAGGCAGGATAACAACTTTTAGCCTGTAAATAAACTGAGACAGCATAACAACTTTTAGCCTGTAAATAAACTGAAGCAGCATAACAACTTTTAGCCTGTAAATAAACTGAGGCAGCATAACAACTTTTAGCCTGTAAATAAACTGAGGCAGGATAACAACTTTTAGCCTGTAAATAAACTGAGACAGCATAACAACTTTTAGCCTGTAAATAAACTGAGGCAGGATAACAACTTTTAGCCTGTAAATAAACTGAAGCAGCATAACAACTTTTAGCCTGTAAATAAACTGAGGCAGCATAACAACTTTTAGCCTGTAAATAAACTGAGGCAGGATAACAACTTTTAGCCTGTAAATAAACTGAGACAGCATAACAACTTTTAGCCTGTAAATAAACTGAAGCAGCATAACAACTTTTAGCCTGTAAATAAACTGAGGCAGGCTAACAACTTTTAGCCTGTAAATAAACTGAGACAGCATAACAACTTTTAGCCTGTAAATAAACTGAGGCAGGATAACAACTTTTAGCCTGTAAATAAACTGAGACAGCATAACAACTTTTAGCCTGTAAATAAACTGAAGCAGCATAACAACTTTTAGCCTGTAAATAAACTGAGGCAGGCTAACAACTTTTAGCCTGTAAATAAACTGAGGAAGGATAACAGTTCTTAGCCTGTAAATAAACTGAGGCAGGATAACAGTTCTTAGCCTGTAAATAAACTGAGGCAGGATAACAACTTTTAGCCTGTAAATAAACTGAGGCAGGATAACAGTTCTTAGCCTGTAAATAAACTGAGGCAGGATAACAACTTTTAGCCTGTAAATAAACTGAGGAAGGATAACAACTTTTATCCTGTAAATAAACTGAGGCAGGATAACAGTTCTTAGCCTGTAAATAAACTGACAGGAAAAGGAAAATAACAGCAAACATTTTAGCCTGTAAATAAACTGAGGCAGGATAACAACTTTTAGCCTGTAAATAAACTGAGGCAGGATAACAACTTTTAGCCTGTAAATAAACTGAGGCAGGATAACAACTTTTAGCCTGTAAATAAACTGAGGCAGGATAACAACTTTTAGCCTGTAAATAAACTGAGACAGCATAACAACTTTTTGAATGCCACTGTTAAATAACTACTTGGAGAACAGCATAACAACTTTTAGCCTGTAAATAAACTGAGGCAGGATAACAACTTTTAGCCTGTAAATAAACTGAGGCAGGGGATAAACAACTTTTAGCCTGTAAATAAACTGAGACAGCATAACAACTTTTAGCCTGTAAATAAACTGAGGCAGGATAACAACTTTTAGCCTGTAAATAAACTGAGGCAGGATAACAGTTCTTAGCCTGTAAATAAACTGAGGCAGGATAACAACTTTTAGCCTGTAAATAAACTGAGGCAGGATAACAACTTTTAGCCTGTAAATAAACTGAGACAGCATAACAACTTTTAGCCTGTAAATAAACTGAGGCAGGATAACAACTTTTAGCCTGTAAATAAACTGAGGCAGGATAACTTTTATCCTGTAAATAAAGTAAGGCAGGATAACAGTTCTTAGCCTGTAAATAAACTGAGGCAGGATAACAACTTTTAGCCTGTAAATAAACTGAGGCAGGATAACAGTTCTTAGCCTGTAAATAAACTGAGGCAGGATAACAACTTTTAGCCTGTAAACTGAACACTTAAAAAATAATATATAAAACTGACTGTGTATGCGTGGGAGGGGCTGGGTTTGATTGGTGTCGTGAGTACGGGAATAAATTCTTAGGTAGTGGTGGTTTTGATATGGACCTGCCTTGTATGGGCCAGTAGGCCTTCTGCAGTGTTCCTCCTTTCTTATGTTCTTATGTTCTTAAATTCGTTAGAAAACATTCAGCGACGAATGACAAAGTTAATTCATAGCATTAGAAATCTTCCGTATGAAGAAAGATTGAAGACCCTTAAATTACATTCACTTGTAAGACGAAGAATGAGGGGAGACATGATCGAGGTATATAAGTGGAAGATGGGTATTAATAAGGGGGATCTAAATAAGGTCTTGAGGATATCTCTCCAAGAGAGAACCCGCAATAATGGATTCAAATTGGATAAGTTTAGATTTAGAAAGGATATAGGAAAATATTGGTTTGGAAATAGGGTAGTTGATGAGTGGAACAGTCTGCCTAGTAGGGTCATTGAAGCTATGACCTTGGGTAGTTTCAAATTTAGGTTGGATAAATTCATGAGTGAGAGGGGTTGGATTTGAGTGGGACTCGCACTTGAGTTAATAGAATCTTCAAAGCTTATTTCTTGGGTAGAATTGAAAATTAGGTTGGGCAATTATTCTGTTAGTGGGATGGATTGTGAAGGACCTGCCTAGTATGGGCCAACAGGCCTGCTGCAGTGTTCCTCCTTTTTTTATGTTATGTTTTATGTTTTTTTTTTAATTTATCTCTTCAAACAGGTGTAGTGTCTGATATGTGGAAGATGGCTAATGTAATTCCTATTTTTAAAGCAGGGGACAAGTCACTACCGTCAAACTACCGCCCAATAACTGACCTCAATTGTAGGCAAATTACTAGAGTCAATTATAGCTGATATTATTAGAAGCCATCTAGATAACCATAATTTGATTAA
>WNWK01046535.1:0-14279 GCA_009830355.1 Cherax destructor
GATTCATGACTCAAGCAAATGCCCTTAAAATTATGGTGAATTCTATTTATGGTGCTATGGCATCATTAACCTCTTTTAGAGATGCTTTAGTACCAGGAATGGTAACAGCTTACGGCCGTTATCATTTAAATAGAGCTAGAATGTTTTACGAAGAACTGTCTGAAAAAACTCAAACTTTATATGGAGATACCGATTCTATCTTTGTAAAGATGCCTCGCTCGTTAGGGACGGGTGAAGAATTAGCAAAATTATACAATCAAAATTTGAGAAAACACTTACCTTTTTCAGGTTTTCTCAAGTTAGCATTTGAAAATTCACTTGGAGTATTAGTTTTAGTACAAAAAAAACATTATATGACCATTCAAGAATGTGAAGTTGGAAATAAATGTAAAATAAGTGGGTTTAAAAAGAGAATCAATTTAAAGAATCATAGTGAGATGAATAAAATAATTCAACAGATTCTTATACTTTTACGAGATAATAATTTCTCTAGTAACAACAATAATCGAAGTCTCTTGTTGGAACGTATAAAAAAATTAATTACTGAATGGTTTTATCAAACCATAATGGAAAATGATAAAGAAATAAATGAAAATACAGAATGGCGATTTAAAAATACAATTAAAATTCGACCACTTCATACTTATAAATTTATTTGGTTGATGTGCGCCTCAGGAGACGTGCTTTGTATTATACTCAACCCAACATCCTTTTCCTTGAGTGATGTTTATAGTATCTAGGCCCCTAGACTGTACTCCGTCTGCAGTCTTTGCCTTTCACCAATCTTCATGACTTTGCACTTGGTGGGGTTGAACTCCAAGAGGCAGTTTCTGGACCAGGCCTGCAGCCTGTCCAGATCCCTTTGTAGTCCTGCCTGGTCCTCCTCCGATTGAATTATCCTCATTAACTTCACATCGTCTGCAAACAGGGATATTTTTGTTAAGTCGTTCACATATGTCAGAAACAGCACCGGTCCTAGGTCTGACCCTTGTGGAACCCCGATCGTCACTGGCGCCCACTCCGACACCTTCTCATGTACCATGACTTGTTGATGTCTTCCGGTCAAGTATTCTCTGATCCATTGCAGTGCCTTCCCTGTTATACCTGCCTGGTCTTGAAGCTTTTGCAGTAATCTCTTGTGTGGAACTGTATCAAAAGTCTTCTTACAGTCCATGAAAATGCATTCTACCTACCTCTCTGTCTGTCTGTCTGTCTGTCTGTCTGTCTGTCTGTCTGTCTGTCTGTGTCTGTCTGTCTGTGTCTGTGTCTGTCTGTCTGTCTGTCTGTGTCTGTCTGTCTGTGTCTGTGTCTGTCTGTCTGTCTGTCTGTCTGTGTCTGTCTGTCTGTGTCTGTGTCTGTCTGTCTGTCTGTGTCTGTCTGTCTGTCTGTCTGTGTCTGTGTCTGTCTGTCTGTCTGTGTCTCTGTCTGTGTCTCTGTCTCTTGTCTGTGTCTCTGTCTGTGTCTCTGTCTGTGTCTCTGTCTGTGTCTCTGTCTGTGTCTCTGTCTCTGTCTCTGTCTCGTGTCTCGTGTCTCTGTCTCTGTCTCTGTCTGTGTCTGTGTCTCTGTCTCTGTCTGTGTCTGTCTTGTCTCTGTCTCTGTCTCTGTCTCTGTCTGTGTCTGTGTCTCTGTCTCTGTCTGTGTCTCTGTCTCTGTCTCTGTCTCTGTCTGTGTCTCTGTCTCTCGTCTGTCTCGTCTCTGTCTCTGTCTCTGTCTCTGTCTCTGTCTGTGTCTCTGTCTCTGTCTCTGTCTCTGTCTTGTCTCTGTCTCTGTCTCTGTCTCTGTCTCTGTCTCTGTCTCTCGTCTCTGTCTCTGTCTCTGTCTCTCTCGTCTCTGTCTCTCGTCTCTGTCTCTGTCTCTGTCTCTGTCTCTGTCTCTGTCTCTGTCTCTGTCTCTGTCTCTGTCTCTGCTCTGTCTGTGTCTCTGTCTCTGTCTCTGTCTCTGTCTCTCTGTCTCTGTCTCTGTCTCTGTCTCTGTCTCTGTCTCGCTCTCTGTCTCCCGTTCTCTCGTCTCTCGTCTCTTCTCTGTCTCTGCCTCTGTCTCTTCTCTTCTCTGTCTCTCTCTCTGTCTCTGTCTCTCTCTCTGTCTCTGTCTCTTCTCTGTCTCTGTCTCTTCTCTGTCTCTGTCTCTCGTCTCTCTCTCTGTCTTCTTCGTCTCTCTCTCTCGTCTCTGTCTCTTCTCTCTCTCTGTCTCTCTTCTCTTCTTGTCTCTGTCTCTGTCTCTGTCTCTCTCTCTCTCTCTCTCTCTCTTCTCTTCTCTCTCTCTCTCCTTCTCTCTCTCTCTCTCTCTCTCTCTCTCTCTCTCTCTCTCTCTCGTCTTACTCTCGTCACTCTCCTCATAAACTTTTATTTTACACAGATTTCCTTCTTCTCGAAACTCTTTCTTGTCACAATAACTTATTCTTTCTTTAGTGGTCCACCACTCTTTCCGATAATCTCTCCATGACTTTCATACTATGCAGTCGCTGATACTGTCTGTAGTTTTTTTTTTTTTTTTTTTTTTCCTTTTTTTTTTTTTTTTTTTTTTTTTTTTTTTTTTTTTTTTTTTTTTCTCTCTCTCTCTCTCTCTCTCTCTCTCTCTCTCTCTCTCTCTCTCTCTCTCTCTCTCTCTCTCTCTTGTCCCCTTTTTTCCCCCCTTTGAACTTTAGGGTTTGCCGGGTTTCCCTTCTCTGAAACCTTTTTGGGGTTTCAATCTTATTCTTTTCTAGGTGGTCCACCACTCTTCCGATAATCTCTCCATGACTTTGCATACTATGCATGTCAGTGATACTGGTCTGTAGTTTAATGCTAAATGTCTGTCTCTCTTTTTAAAAGTTGGGATTACATTTGCTGTCTTCCATACCTCAGATAGTCGCCTTGTTTCAATAGATGTATTTAAGATTTTTTTTAGTGGTACACAGAGCGCCTCTGCTTCCTCTCTCAGAATCAATGGAGAGATGTTATCTGGCCCCATCGCCTTTGAGGCATCTAGCTCGCCTAGCAGCTTCTTCACCTCCTCCTCGGTTGTATTTATTGTGTCCAACCCTTGATATTGTACTCCACCTCTCCGTCTTTCTGAAATTCATTCTGTCTCCTCTGTGAATACTTCTTTGAACCTCATGTTGAGCTCCTCTCATATTTATCTGTCGTTTCTTGTAATCTTCCCTTCTTCCTTCCTTAGCCTGATTACCTGGTCCTTGACTGCTGTTTTCCTGCTGATGTGGCTGTACAACAACTTCGGGTCAAATTTGGTTCTCGCTGCTATGTTTTCATATTGTCATTGGGCTTCTCTCCATGCCTGAGCATATTAATTTCTGGCTTTAATACTGCTCCCCTTATTCTCCTGTGTCCTTTGCCTTCTATACTTCTTCTATTCTCTAGCACACTTAGCTTTGACCTCTCTACACATTTGGGTGAACCAAAGGCTCGTCCTGGCCTTCTCATTATTTCTGTTGCCCTTGGGTACAAGCCTCTTCTCTGCTTCCTTGAATATTGTTGTCACATATTCCATCATCTCATTTAATGATCTCCTTGCCAGTTCTCTGTCCCACTGAATGTCGTGCAGGAAATTTCGCATGCCTGTGTAGTCCCCTCTTTTGTAGTTTGGCTTCAATTGTCCTGCCCTTCCTGCTTCCCTCTCCACTTGTAACTATATGTATTCGAAGCTCAGAACCATGTGGTTACTGGAAACGAGGGGTCTTTTATATGTTATGTCCTCAATATTTTCATTACTCAAGGTGAATACTACGTCCAGTCTTGTTCGTTCCTTCTCTTCTCCCTCTCTGGTAGTTCCTTACGTGTTGGTACACGAGGTTTTCCAGTACCACTTCCATCTTAGCCCTACACGTTTCTGGTTCCCATGTGGCTCCGTTTGCCCAGTCAATTTCTTTGTTATTGAAGTTACCCACAATCAGTAGCTTTGCTCTGCTTGCATGAGCCCTTCTGGCCACTTTAGCCAGTGTGTCAACTATCGCTCTGTTACTCTCATCATTTTCTTGTCTTAGCCTCCTGCTATTCTTCAGTGGGTTATACATCATTGCAATTACCACGTTAGGACCTCCAGACTAGTGTTTCTATTATGTAGTCTCCTGCTTCTCCTTTATCTCCTCTCTCCAGCTCCTCAAAATCCCATTGGTTTTTGATGAGCAATGCCACTTCTCTACCCCTTTATTTCCTTTGTCTTTGCTCAGGATCTGATACCCAATTTGAAAGATGGCATTGTTATCATACCTATGAATTTGGTTTCTGTGAGAGCTATGATGTCTGGTGTTGCCTCTTTGATTCTTTTGTGTCATTCCTCCCACTTATTCGTTATTCCATCAGCATTGGTGTACCATACCTTCATTTTCCTCTCCAACACTGTGTTCTGGGAAGTCTGTGGGGGTGGGGGAGTCGGAGACCTGGCAGGGTGCTGTGGGATTCTATTGCAGAGTGTGGGGCGGGGGCTTTGAGTGTGGATTGTGGTTCATATTTGGATGATATGCTTGGCTGTTGGGTTCTAAGAGTGGTTTTGTTGGTGTTTGTGCTTGTTGCTCAGCCCGGCTATGCTTGTTCTCTGCTGACTCTGTCCTTGTCTCTCTCTTTCTAGTTCCGTTAGTTTCTGAGTCCTCTCAGCTGCTGGCGTTCTGTTCTCGTATAGTCATGGTCTAGGAACACCCCCCTGTATGTTGATGATTCCTTCAACCTTGATTTCTCCTGCAGGATCCTTTTCCTGACTGTTTCTGCCTATGTGTACGTGTACACATGTGTATGTGTGTGTGTGATTGTCTGTATGTTTGTTTTTGTGTCCGTGCGTGCATGTGTGTAAGTGTGTGTGTGTACTCATCTAATTGTACTCACCTAATTGTGGTTGTAGGGGTCGAGTCTTAGCTCCTGGCCCCGCCTCTTCACTCACCGCTACTAGGTTCTCTCTCTCCCTGCTCCATGAGCTTTATCATATCTCGTTTTAAAGCTATGTATGGTTCCTGCCTCCACTACATCACTTGCTAGACTATTCAACTTCCTTACTACTCTATGGCTGAAGAAATACTTCCTAACATCCCTTTGACTCATTTGAGTCTTCAACTTCCATTTGTGACCCTTTGTTTCTGTGTCCCCTCTCTGGAACATACTGTCTCTGTCTACCTTATCTATTCCAAGAAAGTATTTTGTATGTCGTTATCATGTATTCCCTAACCCGCCCGTCTTCCAGTGTCGTCAGGGCGATCTCCCTTAACTTTTCTTCATAGGACAATCCCCTTAGCTCCGGAACTAACCTTGTTGCAAACCTATGCACTTTCCCTAATTTCTTGACGTGCTTGACCAGGTATGGGTTCCAAGCTGGTGGTGCATAGTCCAATATTGGCTTGACGTTCACAGTATACAGTGTCTTGAACGATTCCTTACTAAAGTATCGGAACGCTATTCTCAGGTTTTCCAGGCGCCCATATGCTGCACCAGATATCTGGTTGATGTGTGCTTCCGGAGACATGCTCGGTGTTATACTCACCCCAAGATCTTTCTCCTTGAGTGAGGTTTTCAGTCCTTGGCCACCTAGCATATACTCTGCCTGCGGTTTTCTTTGCTCTTCCCCGATCTTCATTACTTTGCATTTAGTGTGGTTAAACTCGAGAAGCCAGTTGCTGGACCACGTGTCCATCCTGTCCAGGTCTCTTTGTAGTCCTGGATGATCCTCATCTGATTTAATTATCCTCATTAACTTCACATCATCTGCGAACAGGGACATTTCTGAGTGTATCCCTTCCATCATGAGTCATTCACATATACCAAAAATAGCACTGGTCCTAGGACTTAGGACTAACCCTTGTGGGACCCCGCTCGTCACAAGCGCCCACTATGATACCTCAACATGTACCATGACTCGTTGTTGCCTCCCTGACAGGTATTCTCTGATCCATTGCAGTGCCCTTCCTGTTATATGTGCCTGATCCTCTAGCTTCTGCACTAATCTTTTGTGAGGAACTGTATCGAAGGCCTTCTTGCAGTCCCAAAAAATGCATGTGTGTGTGTGTGTGTGTGTGTGTGTGTGTGTGTGTGTGTGTGTGTGTGTGTGTGTGTGTGTGCATGCGTGCGTGCGAGCGCTTTTACGAGCTTGTCTCTGTCTTTGAGAAAGGGAGGGGGGGTCACTAGGCAACAAAACTCTTCTGAAGGTTTCTAGATAATAACATACTAAATATTGTCAGGGTACCTCTATCTATCCCCTGGCACTCATAGTTAGGGAGAGTGTGATCCTAGAGCATACACCCAGCAGGGCGAGACACTATGAGACTTAGATACCAACCAAAATTGCTCCCACACATAGGCAAGTGATGTCGTCTGCACAGCTTTTATCATGCATTCAAGTTTTTGTTACTAATATTCTAGTAAGTTGTTACACTCTTGTAGGAATGTTCACTGATTCAATCATGTACGATGAACGCTAACAATATCTTATGACAGCCACTAGAATGCTAAATCCTGTGAGCACTATTTAACAATACTGCCTCACATGTATGAATGAGTGTGTGTACACAGTACCTTTATCACACAGCTAGAACCCAGATAAGTATGAGCGCCTAGCAGAAGCTTTTGCTGTGTATCCCATACCCCAGGGCACCAGACCAGTGATAATTTATTTCATCAAATCCTGCCACATACAGTAAACAGAGGACATCTCCACAACTACTAACTACTTCTGGCTCAAATCATGGGCATGAACCTTTTCCACTGAGAAATCCCACTTTCCAGTGACAATACCTACATCGGTTGCACCTCATCTGACTCCAGTAAATAAGGCACTTCCTGCCGTGCCTCAGATTCATCAGTACAGTACTGAACACCTGCTGCTAGCTGCTTGAGGGATGGATTGCCTCCTTCAGTCTTGTTTTTATTACTAAATTATATTAATTAAGCCACTGGTTGGTGAAACATCTATATAATAAAGATACACTTGTGTTGCACTTGTGACTAATTCTTAACTTGTCGGTATTATATATCGAGTTTTGTGCGATATTGAGAACCCCAATTTTGGGATTCCTAAAAAAATATATGAATTTGTTGTTTTAAATAACATCCATCCAATTAGATATTTGTTTTTCTTAAACTGGCACATTATCACCAACACAGCCCAAAATCGCGACATAAATACTCCCTTTTATGATATGAGAATTCTGTGTATTGAAGACGAACAGGAGAGGCATTCTTTAGTTATTACAAAACAATTTAGTTTAATGAATGTAACAGATTGAAATTTACACAGCTCAAAGTGAAAGCCAAACTTTCTTAAAAAAAAAAAACTTGAAGCCTTTTGGAATTTGCATTCATCAGTAATTAATTTGAATTCAACAATTCTAGGTTTTTAAAAACAATATCCTTGATATAAATACACAATGTGAGTTATGGAATGCATGGGTATTATTATTCAGAAGCTGATCAGAAGAGTTATTCTTTAGATACTGAAAGAAAATCAATAATTTTGTAGCTAGGCATGAAAACTAAACCAGGGCTGAAAACAGTTATAGCATGTATTCAAACGATCCCAATTTCATAAAAAAATCATTTAATTAGTGGACAAATATGCATGCACACAACTATACTTACTGGGTATCAGCCTGTCCAAAACTTGCATCAGTTATTAAGTATTAGTTATGTTAAATAAAGTGTGTTGAAAACGAGTGAAAAAAAAAAAAAAAATTATGGAAATTTATTTATTGGTGAATAAAAATAGATTAACTCTCTGGCAACACTATGGTACAAAAATCAATGTAATACGACATTTCTACAAGGAATTACAGTCATTTATATCATGCATGGTAACATTGGCACTGGGCATCATAACTGCTCGCATTCCGTAATCTTTTTCAGATTTTTCCGTTTTTTTATTGCTCTTAGCTGGAGACTTCAACATTAACCTTGGCCTCGCAGATGACCAGCCAGTAACTGACTTCATCAACGATATGAACAACACACTTCTCATACCAAATATAACTAAACCAACAAGGCTGACTGAGACAAGTACAACCATAATTGACCATATATGGACCAATATACTAGCCCCCCCTTAAATCAGGGGTAATTACAGACAGCACTACAGACCACTACCCCACCTTCCTCTTAACACACATTAATAAACAACCACTGGAATACAACAAAGTTTCTAAAAGAAACTTTGTTGTAACTTCACAGCAGAGCTAGGGTCGGTTGACTGGCCTACAGAATTCTCCAATGCCAATGGTATCGATGAATGGATAGACATATTTCTCGTCAGCCTATTGATACAGCTAACAAGTTAAATGACTTCTTCTCAACCATAGGATCAAATCTCGCCAGTAAAATCCCAGGTACCAACGCCCAAGCAAGTGATTACTTAGAAGGAAATTTTTCCAACCTCCTTCTATCTTGCACCTACCGAACCTACTGAAGTCACCATGATTATAAAGTCACTTAAGAATAAATCAGGGAATATGTCTCAAGTCCCACCACTATTGTACAAGTGAGTAGCTCATGTCCTTTCGCCTGCTATTTCACTACTTTTCAACAAGTCACTAGAAACTAGCACTTTCCCGACACCCCTCAAGACAGCAAGGGTTACACCAATTCTCAAAGGTGGTGACCCCACAGATGTAAACAACTACAGGCCAATCTCAATCTTATCGTTGCTAATCTCAATCTTATCGTTGCTATCCAAAATCTTTGAGAAACTCGTGCACGAGATTATATTCGTTTATTACAGTACAAAGCATACTCAACCCCTGTCAATTTGGCTTTAGAAAAAAATAAAAGCACAAACGATGCAATTGTAAAAATGCTGGACCTACTTTACACAGCACTGGAAAATAAGGAATACCCATTTGGTCTCTTTATTGACCAAAGGAAAACTTTTGATACAGTAGACCACGGCATCCTACTCCAAAAACGTGATCATTACGGTATAAGAGACCACACGCTCATATATTTCAAATCCTATCTTACTAACAGGTATCAAAACGTCACCATTAAAGACACAACCTCATCCACATGACCACTTGATACTGGAGTGCTACAGGGAAGTGTCCTTAGTCCCCTGCTCTTCCTCCTATACAGCAATGATCTTCCCAGCGTATCCCAACACCTGAAACCAATTCTCTTTGCCGACGACATGACATATGTCATCTCCCACCCAAATCTTGCCTCACTCAACACCTGAATGTCCCAGCTACTGGACAACTATGACACTCCTGCTCGTCCCAGCTACTGGACAACTATGACACTCTTGCCTGTCCCAGCAACTGGACCACTATGACACTCCTGCTCGTCCCAGCTACTGGACCACTATGACAATCCTGCTCATCCCAGTTACTGGACCACTATGACACTCCTGCTCGTCCCAGCTACTGGACCACTATGACACCCCTACCTGTCGCAGCTACTGGACCACTATGACACTCCTGCTCGTCCCAGCTACTGGACAACTATGACACTCTTGCCTGTCCCAGCAACTGGACCACTATGACACTCCTGCTCGTCCCAGCTACTGGACCACTATGACAATCCTGCTCGTCCCAGTTACTGGACCACTATGACACTCCTGCCTCTCCCAGCAACTGGACCACTATGACACTCCTGCTCGTCCCAGCTACTGGAACACTATGACACTCCTGCTCGTCCCAGCTACTGGACCACTATGACACTCCTGCTCGTCCCAGCTACTGGACCACTATGACACCCCTACCTGTCGCAGCTACTGGACCACTATGACACCCCTGCTGTCCCAGCTACTGGACCACTATGACACTCCTGCCTTTCCCAGCAACTGGACCATTATGACACCCCTGCTGTCCCAGCTACTGGATTACTATGCTGTGTAGTTCTAGCTCCTTTCTCCCGGCATTTTAGATGCTTGTTAAGACACACATGGCTTACAGAGGAAGGAGTCTTCTCTACTTTCCCATGGAGATTATTATTGCAATTATCTATTATTATTATTATTCGGAGATATTAGTTCAATTAATTTATTAAATAATTTTTCAGCTACTGGACCACTATGACACTCTTGCTCGTCCCAGCTACTGGACCACTATGACACCCCTACCTGTCCCAGCTACTGGACCACAAAGAGCTACTAAAAATATCAACCTGGATGACTGTCAATAAACTTACACTTAACACTGAAAAAATCTTCTACGTTATGTGTGGTAACAGAACAGGTGTTGCACAACTAAACATAATGATTGACAACACTCTTATTGCTAAATACAATGAGGGCAAATTCCAGGGCCTTCACCTTGACAGCAACCTGAACTTCAGCACCCATATCCAAAACGGTTGGGATCCTCTCTAAGATACGTTACTATGTACCGTAATCTGCCCTACTCACACTACTATTCACTCATCTATCCCTACCTCACCTATGCCATATGTGCTTGGGGATCAACAGCAGCAACCCACCTAAAACCAATAATAACTCAACATAGAGCTGCAGTAAGAATTATCACGAAATCCAATGCCAGGCTACACCCCTTCCCCTCTTCAAAGACCTAAACTCACTCACTGTTCAGAACATCCACATGCAACCTACATGAACAAAACCATAAATTCCAATATTAACCCTGAACTAAAATTCTTTCTTGATAGTTGAGACAGGACCCGTAGGCACAATACCAGACACACATTTCTATGACATTCCCCGTGCGCGGTTAAATCTATACAAACGTTCAATGTACTTTAAAGGGCCTAAAATCTGGAACTCCCTATCTGAAACTCCAGAATTGCAGACTTAGCCACCATTTTCAACACTATCATCAAAAACATCTTATCTCACTAACACACCCCACCATCAACTAACTACATGAAAACCACCTATTCATGCACACACATACACACACACACACACACACACATCCTCCTCATCTACACCAACACTGACCCAAAGGACAGTAAACATAAAATCCTGAATATAACTATTGCCTAATAAATCTCAAACCAGTCCTAAGTTTGCCTGATATACTCCAATATAGGATCTTTAATTGAAACTATGTAACATGCCAAGACGTAACCATTCTCATTACTAATTTTACAAACTGTCATAATCTAAATCTAGTTAATAATTTGTAATTTGTAATATAGATTAAGAACTATTATTATTTTTTTTCTTTTTATTAACACATCGTTTCCCACCAAGGCAGGGTGGCCCGAAAAAGGAAAACTTCCATCACTACAGTTTTAATTAAAACTGCAACATTTAACATCCCTCCTTCAGAATGCAGACACAGTACTGCCCATCTCCAAGACTCAAGACTTAAGTCTGGCCTGCCGGTTTCCCTGAATCCCTTCATAAATGTTACTTTGCTTCCACTTCAACAGCATGTTAAATATTAAAAGCCATTTGTCTTCATTCACTCCTATCAAATACCCTCATGCATGCTTGCTGGAAGTCCAAGCCCCTCGCACACAAAACCTCCTTTACCCCCTCTCTCAAACCTTTCCTAGACCGACCCCTACCCCGCCTTTCCTCCACTACAGATATATACACTCTCGAAGTCATTCTACTTTGTTCCATCCTCTCTACATGTCACACCTCAACAACCCCTCCTCAGCTCTCTGGATAATATTCTTGGTAATCCCGCACCTCCTCCTAGTTTCCACACTACGTATTCGCTGCATTATATTCACACCACACATTGATCTCAGACATGACATCTCCATTGCCTCCAGCCTTCTCCTTGTTGCAACATTCACCACCCATGCTTCACACCTATATAAGAGTGTTGGTATAACTATGCTCTCATACATTCCCCTCTTTGCTTCCACGGAAAAAGTTCTTTGTCTACACAGACTCCTAAGTGCACCACTTACCCTTTTGCTCTCATCAATTCTATGATTCTCCTCATCCTTCATATACCCATCTGCTGACACAACCACTCCTAAATATCTTAATACATTCACCTCCTCCATATACTCTCCCTCCAATCTGATATCCAATCTTTCATCACCTAATCTTTTTTGTTATCCTCATCACCTTACTCTTTCCTATATTTACTTTCAATTTCCTTCTTTTACATAACTTACCAAACTCATTCACCAACCTCTGCAACTTCTCTTCAGAATCTCCCAAAAGCACAGTGTCATCAGAAAAAAGCAGCTGTGACAACTCCCACTTTTTGTTAGATTCTTTATCTTTTTACCCCACACCTCTTGCCAACACCCGCACATTCACTTCATTTACAACCCCATCTTAAATATATTGAACAGCTATGGTGACATCACACATATTTGTCTAAGGCCTACTTTTTCTGGGAAATAATCTTCCTCTCTCCTATATACTCTAACCTGAGCCTCACTATCCTCATATAAACTTTTCACTGCTTTCAGTAACCTACCTCCTATTCCATACACCTGCAACATCTGCCACATTGCCCCCTATCCACCCTGTCATACGCCTTTTCCAAATCCATAAATGCCACAAAAACCTCTTTACCCTTATCTAAATACTGTTCAGCTATATGTTTTACTGTAAACACTTGGTCTACACACCCTCCTAAAACCTCCTTGTTCATCTGCTATCCTACTCTCTGCCTTACTCTTAATTCTTTCAATAATAACTCTTCCATACACTTTACCAGGTATACTCAACAGACTTATTCCCCTATAATTTTTGCATTCTCTCTTGTCCCCTTTGCCTTTATACAAAGGAACTATGCACGCTCTCTGCCAATCCCTAGGTACCTTACCCTCTCCCATACATTTATTAAATAATAGCACCAACCACTCCAAAACTATATATCCACTGTTTTTAACATTTATATCTTTATACCATCAATCCCAGCTGCCTTACCCCTTTCATTTTACCCACTGCCCCACGAACTTCCCCCACAATTATAACTGGCTCTTCCTCACTCCTACAAGATGTTATTCATAATTGCCCTATGTACACGTCTTGGAACATTCCTGCTCTGAGGAGGCAATAATAATTATAATAATATAATAATAATAATAATAATAATATCTTTATTTACTACAAGTACATGATATACAGGCCTAGCTGACATCAGTGACATACTACTATGTAGAAAGCCCCTTGTTATGCAGAACATTTCGGGCAAATTAAGTCCTTGTCACAGGATGCGACCCACACCAGTCTACTAACTCCTAGGTACCCATTTTACTGATGGGTGAACATAGTCAACCAGTGTAAAGAAACATGTCCAATGTTTCTACCCGGGCTGGAAATCAAACGCAGACCCTCGCCGTGTGAAGCGAGAGCTCTAGTGATCAGGTCTGTGCACCGTATCAGGCTATGGGGCACCGTAATTCTTTCAATATTACACTAATATCATCTCTATGGCTTATTTATCTATCAGAATTGATCTAATATGACATAATAAAATGACATAATAACATGGTATATACTCTAGAATTATTAAAATAGACCATACTATGGCAAGTGTATAGAAACTTGTCTTGGGACTGCCTTCTTGTAAGCTGCACTCTGTACAAGCACTGTTGACACCGACACTCTGAGACACTTCTCTCAGACATACAAGTGGCTATGGAACAAATTTCTAGCTGACTGCAGTAAAAAGAATTCCCCACTACATGCACGATTATGAAAGGGTTTAACTTACTTGATGGAGTAGAAATGTCTCCTAATCTTCCAAGTCTTCCTAAGCTATAATCCCCTCCAAACACCATGTATAGGGAAGAGCCTTAATCTGCAAATTAAGTGGTATTAGTGTCTTGTATTAACTCAGAATCCCCAGACTTTTACTCAACAATGGGACGATGGTACCTGCTAAAATGCGTCCGACCGCACGAGAGACCCACAACGAAACCTACACACGTTTCCCCAGAAAACTGGCCAGATACTGAGAAGAAAAGAGGTAAGGTTCTACTGTATTGGGTCTCGATATAGTGAGATATCCTCAGTACTTCAGGATATCTCTTCTGTGCCCCCAGGACTGATGTTGAGTCACGTGGGGGATGCTGCCTGTTCACAGCATTTGTTCTTTGGTTGAAGTCTGGTCTGGTAAGAACGCAGATCATGCGTCGTGAGTCTCACTGCTGACCTCGCAAGGGGTGCCATTTCTCTTTGGCTAACATATCCTAATGTACCTATTTAAGGCTTATATCTACCTATATTAAGATGCTAGAGCTACATTGTTAATATCTAACATTGCCTCAATAATCCTAATAGTAGTTACTAACTGTACAAACTTTCCTAGGCCTTCCTAGGAGAATAAATCTATTAATTAGTATGTACACAATTGTTACCTCCGCCAACTTGAATGTGTAGGTTTGCTTTGGTTGGGTGTGTGGGTTCATGTACTCCGAGGACCGTCCTGGTATGTC
>WNWK01046536.1:0-14279 GCA_009830355.1 Cherax destructor
CTCGAGTGCCTCCGGATTGTCACTGGTCAGTGACAAACTCAACTTCCCAATAGAATGTTTCTTACGAGTTAATGTCGTTTACGCTGTGAGAAGTATTTACAGATGTTTGTCTTGCAGCTTCTGGATGGAAGTGTCCTGTGTCCTTCAGGCGTGTCCTGCTTCGCTACAACAACCGTCGTTTCTCAAGTACGACCCCACTCAGCTGGGTTACACCTGCTCCAGTCATCCATGGATCCTCAAGAATAAAAAGACTGGTGAGAACGACCTAACGTGTAGAAGCAACAAATATTCGTTCCTGTCTTCACATGACTAATCTGCCCCAATATGTTAGAGCAACTAACGGAATTGTCTGGATCTGAACCCATGGGAAGACAGTCTAGAACCTTGAAGATATATGTTCCAACCACTGTATAATGCAAACCTAATAATATTCGTCCAACTAAGTATATATCTATATACTAGGTAGGTTAACATGGCTCCACGTTGACCACAAATAGATTTGGGTTATACATCACCAATCACCACCCTGGGACCCCCAGTCTGAAGTCTTCCTACTATTAAGTCCCTTGCTTCCTCTCTGTCCCCTCCTTCCAACTATTCAAACCTCTACTGATTGTACTCACCTAATTGTGGTTGCAGGGGTCGAGTCACAGCTCCTGGCCCCACCTCTTCACTGGCCGCTGCTTGGTCTCTCTACCCACTCCATGAGCTTTATCATACCTTTCCTTAAAGCTATGTATGGAACCTGCCTCCACTACACTGTGTGTGTGTGTGTGTGTAGAGGGGAGGGTGAATGTGTGTGTGTGGTTAAACAACAGAAGGTACGTGGCCTCAGACCGTGGTTCTTGCTTGAGCTACGAACCTTTCAATAAGATTTCACCCACTCATTTTTTTGACATGTCTACATTAGCAGCAGCAGTTATATGGCGTGTTCCTCCCCTTACTTCATGCCAGGACAGAGGCGATCTTCATGTCCATGATGATGTAAACATTTCATGTATGGATTGTAATATTGTAATATTAAGGCTCTATTTAAGAAATCAGGTTACTCTTGAGTCCTTGGTTTGCCTGATGAGTTTGCTTCCTAACATATTAGGAAACTTAAGTGCACACTTGCTGTCAGGGAAACGCCTTTCGCCTGATCAAGAAAGAATGGAAAAATAAAAAAAAATAAAAAAATAACGTCTCGAAGGAATAATGATAAATATAGTTTTTAATGTTTTTTAATTAAAATTAAATAAAATTTGGCCGTTGGTGGTTCTGGTAAGATGTTAAACAGGAATATGTAAAACCCAGGATGATCTTCGGATGTTTGAAGAAATGGTGGATGTTTTTCTGGGTGGTGGTAATAATCTGATGTTCTAGAATCTCCTGTTGTAGCGCCACTATAAGGTCTTGGAAGGAGTGGTAATAGTAGTAGTATCCCACACAGGGACCTTGCTCACCAGTTCTAGCGTCTACCCGGTATGAGCAGGCCAGCAGCACAGCTGATAATAAAAAATACACTACACACACAACCCGCACATATAAAATAGAGAGGAGCTTACGACGACGTTTCCGTCCGACTTGGACCATTTACAAAGTCACACTAACACACAGGACAGGAAGAAGGAGTATTTATAGGCAGGCAGACAGGGGAGGGCACAAGAAAGTGGTGGAGGGGTAATGATGGAGGTAGTAGTGGAAGTGGTAGTAGTAGTAGTAGTAGTGGAGTCAGTCATATTCTAGGAAATGAGCACTGCAATGAAACTGGCGGCCCGCATAGGGTAAGGACAACAACACAGAAGGGGGAAAAATGAAATTAAAATAAAATAAAGAAGGACAAATACAAGGAAAAAGAAAAGAAAGAAAACACAGAGGAGAAAGGAGAAAGAGGAGAAGGAGGAAGAGATAGAAGGGGAAGGAATCAGGTTAAGTCACGGGTGTTCTGAAGTTTGGAACATTTAACAATGTAATGGGAGAGGAAAGCATCTACAGAGACAAAGCCAGGGCTAAGATTCATACAGGGAAAGTTGTGTATAAGGGAGGATTCAACCAGACGGCGACTGTGAAAGTTGGACGTAGGGTAGACAGTTTTAGTAGAAGACCAATCAATAGGATAGTGTGACTTTGTAAATGGTCCAAGTCGGGCCGAAACGTCGTCGTAAGCTCCTCCCTTTTATATGTGCGGGTTGTGTGTGTATTGTTCCAGTCACGGTATTGTGCCTTTTTTGTTATTTATGACTGTGATCTCTGACATGACAAAAAAGAGCATTATTAGTGTCGGCAAGCCTAACACTACTTTTGTGCTCCCTAAGTCTGTCAGAAAGAGATCAGCCAGTTTCTCCAAAGTACTGAAGAGGACAGGAGGAGCAAGAAATAGAGTAGACACCAGGAGAATCTATAGAGGGAGGGGAGGTATGAACTAGATTAGTGCGAAGAGTGTTAGTCTGGCGAAATGTAAGTTTGATGTCTAAGGAACGGAGAGAGTTGTTGAGATTAGAAAGACCAGAGATGTAGGGAAGGCATAGGACTGGAGAGTTCCCAGGAGTAGAGGGTTTAGAAGAGAAGAAAGTCCGTTTGGCACGAGAGAAAGCAGAGTCTATGAAATGGGAAGGGTAGCCAAGGCGGGAAAATGAATTATGAAGAGTGGAAATTTCTGCTTCAAGGAACTGAGGATCACAGATGCGGAGAGCACGGAGAAAGAGGGAGATAAGAACACTTTTCATGACAGAGGAGGCATGATAAGAAAAGTAGTGAATGTACATGCCACTGTGCATAGGCTTGCGGTACACGGAAAAGGCAAAACCTGTAACTGAGAATGGAAGGGGCAAGATTATTAAGAGCATCAAGAAATGGTTGGAAGAGACTTGAGTCATGAGGCCAAAGAGCAAAGATGTCATCTACATAGCGGAGCCAGAGTGAAGGACGTACATCAATAGTGGGAAGAAGAACAGTCTCGAAGTATTCCATGTAAAGATTAGCAAGAACAGGAGATAGAGGAGAGCCATGGCGACACCAAAGGTTTGAGAATAATATTTACCTTGAAAAGAAAAGGAATTAAGAGTCCACACAAAGGCGGATAAGATCAAGAAAGACATCAGTAGGTATAGGGAGATGAAGTAACCCTTCATTGACCTTCTCTCTAAGAAAATTAAGGACATCATCCAGAGGGACATTAGTGAAGAGGACTCAACATCAAGACTAAGCATCTTACAGGTCGGGAAGAGCGAACCGTTCAATGAAGTCTTGAGAGTGACGAAGGTGGGCAGGAGAAAAAGTACCAAGAAAGGGAGTGAGGGTTTTGGCTAGCCAAGAAGCAAGAGAATAAGAGCCAGAACCTCTAGAAGATATGATGGGACGCAGAGGAATATCAGGTTTGTGAGTTTTGGGAAGGCCATAGAAATAGGGCAGAGAGGGACAGATGACACGAAAACGTTAAACAAAGTTAAAGTCAGAAGGACAGAGGTCGGAGAGAGTCTTAAGTTTCTTGTTGAAAGTTCTCTTGATGCGATCAAGAGGGTTGGAAACGTGAGGAGTGTAGGTACGTGAGTCAGAGAGCAAGACATCGGCTTTACGGAGGTAATCCTCTCGATCGAATTACCTTTGTCAGAAGAGAGTATGACAATGTTAGCATTGGATTTAAGAGAAGAAAGGGCAAGTTGATAGCGGCGAGGAAGGTGATGGTTCTTAGAAAACAGGCTATCAAAAGCAGGAAGGAGAGCCCCACGAAAAGTGGATAAATCAGGAAGATTATTATTACGGTTGTGTGTATTGTTCCAGTCACAGTATTGTGCCTTTTTTTTGTTAAAAAATACACTGGTTACCAAAATGTTAAAGTACAACATTCAAGAAAGACAAAGGGTGGTAAAAAGGTCATTACTGGTAACAAGGAGAATAAAAAATAACGAACAGAAATACTCCTGGTAGATCACCTTACCTGATCAGGAGAAGAGTACTCACCTAGTTGTACTCACCTAGTTGTGGTTGCAGGGGTCGAGACATAGCTCCTGGCCCCACCTCTTCACTGGCCGCTACTGGGTCACTCTCCCTGCGCCATGAGCTTTATCATACCTCTTCTTAAAGCTGTGTATGGAACCTGCCTCCACTACATCGCTTCCCAAGCTATTCCACTTCCCGACTACTCTGTGACTGAAGAAATACTTCCTAACATCCCTGTGATTCATCTGAGTCTTCAACTTCCAACTGTGTCCCCTTGTTGCTGTGTCCCATCTTTGGAACATTATGTCTCTGTCAACCTTGTCAATTCCTCTCAGTATTTTATATGTCGTTATCATGTCCCCCCTATCTCTCCTGTCCTCCAGTGTCGTCAGGTCGATTTCCCTTAACCTCTCCTCGTAGGACATACCCTTAGCTCCGGGACTAGTCTTGTTGCAAACCTTTGCACTTTCTCTAGCTTCTTACGTGCTTGGATAAATGTGGGTTCCAAACTGGTGCTGCATACTCCAGTATGGGCCTAACGTACACAGTGTACAGGGTCCTGAACGATTCTTTATTAAGATGTCGGAATGCTGTTCTTAGGTTTGCTAGGCGCCCGTATGCTGCAGCAGTTATTTGGTTGATGTGCGCCTCTAGGAGATGTGCCTGGTGTTATACTCACCCCAAGATCTTTTCCTTGATTGAGGTTTGTAGTCTCTGGCCCTCTAGACTGTACTCCGTCTGCGGTCTTCTTTGCCCTTCCCCAATCTTCATGACTTTGCACTTGGTTGGGTTGAACTCCAGGAGCCAATTGCTGGACCAGGCTTGCAGCCTGTTCAGATCCCTTTGTAGTTCTGCCTGGTCCTCTTCCGATTGAATTCTTCTCATCAACTTCACATCATCTGCAAACAGGGACACTTCGGAGTCTATTCCTTCCGTCATGTCGTTCACAAACACCAGAAACAGCACTGGTCCTAGGACTGACCCCTGTGGAACCCCACTCGTCACCGGCGCTCACTCTGACACCTCGCCACGGACCATGACTCGCTGCTGTCTTCCTGACAGGTATTCCCTGAACCATTGTAGTGCCTTCCCTGTTATCCCTGCCTGGTCCTCCAGCTTCTGCACTAATCTCTTGTGTGGAACTGTGTCAAACGCCTTCTTACAGTCCAAGAATATGCAATCTACCCACCCCTCTCTCTTGTCTTACTGCTGTCACCCTGTCATAGAACTCCAGTAGGTTTGTGACACAGGATTTCCCGTCCCTGAAACCGTGTTGGCCGTCGTTGATAAGCTCATTCCTTTCTAGGTGCTCCACCACTCTTCTCCTGATAATCTTCTCCATGACCTTGCATACTATACATGTCAGTGACACTGGTCTGTAGTTTAGTGCTACGTTTCTATCTCCTTTTTTAAAAATTGGAACTACATTTGCTGTCTTCCATACCTCTGGTAGTTGCCCTGTTTCGATAGACGTGTTGAAGATTGTTGTTAGGGGTACACATAGCTCCTCTGCTCCCTCTCTCAGGACCCATGGAGAAATGTTGTCCGGCCCCATCGCCTTTGAGGTATCTAGCTCGCTTAGTAGTAGGCTCTTCACTTCCTCCTCAGTTGTGTGAATCGTGTCCAGCACCTGATGGTGTACCCTACCTCTCCTCCTTTCTGGAGGCCCTTCTATTTCCTCTGTGAACACCTCTTTGAATCTCATGTTGAGCTCCTCACACCTGGTCCTTGACTGTTGTTCTCCTCCTGATGTGGCTGTACAGCAGCTTTGGGTCAGATTTTGCTTTCGCTGCTATGTCATTTTCGTATTGTCTTTGGGCTTCCCTTCTTACCTGTGCATATTCATTTCTGGCTCTACGACTGCTCTCCTTATTCTCCTGGGTCCTTTGCCTTCTATACTTCTTCCATTCCCTGGCACACTTGGTTTTGGCTTCCTGCACCTTTGGGTGAACCATGGGCTCATCCTGGCTTTTTCGCTTTTCCTGTTACCCTTGGGTATAAACCTCCCCTCAGCTTCCGTGCAAATTGTTGTCATATATTCCATCATCTCGTTTACCGACTTCCCTGCCAGCTCTCTGTCCCACTGAACTCCGTGCAGGAAGTTCTTCATGCCCACGTAGTCACCTTTCTTGTAGTTTGGCTTCATTTGTGCAGCCCTTCCTGCTTCCCCTCCACTTGTAACTCTACTATGTAGTCGAAGCTTAGAACCATATGATCACTGGCCCCAAGGTGGCTTTCATGTGAGATGTCCTCAATGTCTGCACTACTCAGGGTGAATACTAGGTCCAGTCTCGCTGGTTCGTCCTCCTTTCTCTCTCTGGTATTGTCCCTTACATGTTGGTACATGAGATTTTCCAGTACCACCTCCATCATTTTAGCCCTCCATGTTTCTTGGCCCCCATGTGGTTCTAAGTTCTCCCAATCGATTTCCTTATGGTTGAAGTCACCCATGATCAGTAGCTTCGCCCTGCTCGCATGGGCCCTTCTGGCCAATTCGGCCAGTGTGTCAACCATCGCTCTATTACTCTCATCATACTCTTGCCTTGGTCTCCTGCTGTTCTGTGGTGGGTTATACATCACTGCAATTATCACCTTTGGACCTCCGGACTGAAGTGTTCCTATTATACAATCTCCTGCTTCTCCTCTGTCCCCTCTCTCCAGCTCATCAAAATCCCATCTGTTTTTGATCAGCAGTGCCACTCCTCCACCCTTTCTGTTCCCTCTGTCTTTCCTCAGGATCTGGTATCCCGTTGGAAAGATGGCATTTGTTATCATCCCTGTGAGCTTTGTTTCAGTGAGGGCTATGATTCTTTCATGCCACTCCTCCCACTTATTCGTTATTCCATCTGCGTTCGTGTACCATACATTCAGTTTCCTCTCCAACACTGTGTTTCGGGGGGGTCTGTGGGAGTGGGGGCCCTGGCGGTGTGCTGGGGGATTCTACTGCATAGTGAGGGGTGGGGATGTAGTGTGGATTGTGGTCTGTGTTGGGATAGCGTGTTTGGTTTTGGGGTTCTGGGGATGGGTTTGTGTGTGCTCGCTCCTGTTGCTCTTCCCTGTTCTGGTTGGTTTCTGCTGATTCTGTCTGTCTCTCTCTTCCCAGCTCCTTTCGCTTTTGCCTCCACTCCCTCAGCTGCTGTCTTTCTGTTTTTGTTCTGTCCCGGTCTAGGAACACCCTTCTGTATGCTGACGATTCCTTCAGCCGTGGTTTCTCTTGCAGGATCCTGTTTCGCACTGTTTCATCAGGTAAGGTTAATACTACCAGGAGTAGAAATTAAAGCATATCAGACACCAGGAGCTGGAGTCCTGCTAGATGGAAGTGCGGGCAGTAAGTCGCTAATGGTTCCTCCGCTAGATGGAAGTGCGGGCAGTAACTCGCTAATGGTTCCTCCGCTAGATGGAAGTGCGGGCAGTAACTCGTTAATGGTTCCTGGCTGTCTGAACAACCCCAACATTTATTACGTCTTTTCGCTCACATTGCCCCTGGCAGTAACAATGCCTTCATCTTCAGAAGGGAAGCTGTAGCTTATAAAACACACTCATGTGTAGTTCTAAACCGTCTTCCGGGTACTTCTGGCTGCCAGCAGCACTGCTTACCAAAGGTGTGAGAGTCTGTGTTTCTTTTTTATCGACAGATTGCAACTTGACGATCGTGTATGACCAAGATTTTCCTAATTACGATGCTGCGAATTTTCCTGGAGGGACTGTGCCTTATGTACCAGCACTACAGCAATGCTACCAGTATAACTGCATCGGAGTAGCATGCTCTAGCAAAGGTTAGTTTTCAATATGAAATAGCCATACATTATTATCTAATATTAACGTGGTGTTTCTCTTTAGAATCACTACGAAATAATAGACCGTACCTTGAAAATGATCACGTCAATTTGTAGTTATGGGGAATGAGTCTCAGTTTCTGGCTCTGCCTATAAGTTGACAGTGACCCTTGTCCACCATTAAATATATATATATATATATATATATATATATATATATATATATATATATATATATATATACTTCTAGTGTCAATTGTGGGACCCATTGCCTCGGAGAAGTGGATAAAAAGACTTCAAGGAAGAATATTTAGATTTCTTTCTGAAGCCATTTGAATATTCCACTTCCCTACTACCCCATCTTTTTTTTTATACAAACTTTATTTCAAGACAAAATACAAAATACAATGGGGAGTAAACAACATAGATAACAACTCAGAGCTACATGTCAAATACTTCGTCCAACTCCCCGGCAGTGGGCCGCGTGCCCAGAATACTGCAGGCATTTCCCTCTGGATCGCAACACTGAGTCTCTGAAACAGGAAGCTGGTCGCCCTGTGGTCCTTGGTTTCTATGATGAGTTTTCCACCCAGCTCCTTGAGAAACTTTAGAGCACACTTGCCCCATGCTCCATGGGTCTCCGACCCTATTGGGATGAAGTTATAGCAAGAGGGAAGGTCTTCATATTTGTGGGTCTTCTGGGTCTCCCTGTGGCTGGCAGCTCCACCCCTTCGGCTAAGGAGTGTGGCAGGTAGGTGTCTGCCAATGTGGCAGCACAGGTGTAGTCCCAAGCAATCTGCTTACCATCCTTCCAGGGTAGCATGGTGGCTCCATCAGGACGCTTTTGACTTCCATCAGACCTCTGCACTTGGGGTTCCCGTTGAGCTGGGCAACGGGCTGTGGCGAGGCTTCTCTTTATGATGTCATTGACCTCCTCATGTCTAGCATACTTCCTTCTGATGTGTGACACACTAGACCATGAAGTCCGAATTGGTCAGCCGTCGCCCTGCCGCAAATACACCTATGTTCGGTGAGTATGGGGCGGCTAGGCGAAGAGCAACACCAATCCGAATGGCCTGTGGGTCGAGTCGAGTCCCCAGAGAGGAATTGGGAACAGCAAGAAGGAAATCTCCTGAGTGTGGTGCCTTCACCGCTAGGAGACGAGCTTTGTCCTTTCCTGAAGCGTTGGTGAGCATTGTGTTGGAAATTTTTCCATGATCGGTTTGTCCCAGTGGGACTGTTTGTGCTCTTTGGGAGGAGCTGGTCTACTGGAGGAGTCTGCCAGGATGTCCCACTGCACTGCTGCTTCAATGAACTTGGGGTCTTGAGCTCCCACCACCCTCTCAAACGTTCAGGGACAATCCTCTTGACTAATCCACTGGAAGCCAAACACGATGACAGAAATGCAGGTAACGCTACCTGCCTTGCTTTGCGCACCCCTATACTCCCAGTCGCACTGGGAGGGTTGCCTGCTCCCATTGCTGATCCTCTAGTGACAGATTCAGTGCCTTCTTGAAGGTTGATCTCAGGTGTGCGTCATACTCGTCAAGTGTTGGGTTTTCAAAAGAGGGTGCGCACCTCAGGAAGTAAGTGAGTCTTGGCATAGTAAGACACCTTGTGAGGAGATACAGGGCATCATGGGCATCAAGATCATATATATATATATATATATATATATATATATATATATATATATATATATATATATATATATATATATATATATATATATATATGATAAATGGTTTAAAACCGACAAGTTGAAGATTGAGACATGCAACATATGGGAAACTTTATTGAAGAAACGTTTCGCCACACAGTGGCTTCATCAGTCCAATACAAATCAGAAAGGTGTAAGGAGAGGAGGAGTTTGAGATAATCAGTCCTCAGCCTGGAGTCGATGTGTTCAGTCCATCAATCTTGTAGAAAGTACAGAATAGGGCGTAGTAGTGACTTATATACTGTAGTCAGGTGTATATATATGTATATATATGTATATATATATATATATATATATATATATATATATATATATATATATATATATATATATATTTTTTTTTTCACATCACACATTGCCCTCAGTCACATCTCCACTGCCTCCAGCCTTCTCCTTGTTGCAACATTCACCACCCTTGCTTCATACTCATATAAGAGTGTTGGTATACCTATGCTCGCATACATTCTTTGTCTCCACAGACTCTTCAGTGCACCTCTCACTTTTTTTCTTCATGAGTTCTATGATTCACTTGGTCTTTCATAGACCCATCTGCTGACAAGTCCACTCCCAAATATCAGAATACATTCACTTTCTCAATACTCTCTCCCTCCAATCTGATATTCAATCTTTCATTACCTAAATTTTTTATCCTCGTCGCCTTACTCTTTCCTATGGTCACTATTAATTTCTTTCTTTTACATACCCTACCAAACCTCTGAACTATCTCCTCAAAGTTTATTGTCATCAACAACAAACACCAGTGACAACTCTTACTTTGTGTTATATTCTTCCGCTTTTAATCCCACACTTCTTGTCAACACCCTAGAGTTCACTTCTCTTACAAGCCCCTTTATAAATATATTGAACAACTATGGTGGCATCTTACACTTCTGTCTAAGGCCTACTTTTACTGGGAAATAATCTCCCTCTCTCCTACATACTCTAATTTGAGCCTCACTATACTCACTATACACTGCCATATTGCTCCCCTATCTACCCTTTCATGTATTTTCCAAATCCATAAATTCAACAAAAACCTCTTTACCTTTATCTAATTACTGTTCACCTATATGTTAAACTGTAAACACTTGGTCTACACACCCCCTACCTTCCTAAAACCTCCTTGTTCATCTGCTATCCTACACTCCGTCTTGCTCTTAATTCTTTCAATAAGTCTACCATACACTTTAACAGATATATTCAACAGGATTATTACCCTATTATTTTTACATTCTTTTTTATCCTCTTTGCCTTTATACAAACGAACTATGCCAATCCCTAGGTACCTTACCTTTTTCCATACATTTATTAAATAAAAGCACCAACCACTCCAAAACTATATTCCCACTTTCTTTTAACATTTCTGTCTGTATCCCATCAATTCCAGCTGCTTTACCCCTTTCATTCTACCCACTGCCTCACGAACCTCCACCCACACTCACAATTGGCTCTTCCTCTCTCCTACAACATGTTACACCTCCCTGCCCACTGCACGAAATCACAGCTTTCCTATCTTTATCAACATTTAACAGTTCCTCAAAATATTCCATTCATGCCCCCAATACTTCTAACTCTTCATCTAATAGGTCTCCTCTCCTATTTTTAACTGTCAAATCCATTCGTTCGCTAGGCTGTCTTATATTATTTATCTCACTCCAAAGCATCTTCAAACTCTCAACAAAATTTGTTGATAGACTCTCACCCACTCTCTCATTTGCTCTCCTTTTACATTCTTTCACCACTGTCTTAACCTCTCTTTTTCTCTCAATATACTTCTACTGAACACTCAAACACTACATTCTTAAATCTACCCCATACCTTTCAACCTCACTGCTTATACTCTCACTAACCTATCTTTTTTTCAATAGTTGTTCATATCTTACCCTAATCGCCTCCTCCTTTTAATTTTAACCTTCACTCTCTCTTGCTGATTTCATTCTCCTTGTATCCCCTATACCTTTTACTCTCACTGTAGCTATAACTAAAAAATAATGTGATATATATATGGTGCTTCCCTCTATAAACATCCACATCCTAAAGTCTACCTATCACCCTTTTATCTACCAATAAACAGCCCAACGAACTACTGTAATTACGCCCAATATCATGTCTTGTATATTTATTTATCTTGTTTTTTTCCTGTAATATGTATAACCTATTAGCAAATCCCTTTCTATACAAAGTTCAATCAAAGGCCGTGCATTATTAGGTACACCTGCCACTCTAAACTTACTACCACATCCTCTATTACCGTTTCTCCCACTTTAACATTTAGGTTCCGATCCACAATTAGTGTCTCACTTGGTTCAAGAGTTTCTAACACTCGCTTAACATCTCCCTAAAAACTCTTACTCTCTACACTCCTCTCTTCTCCATAAACATGTATTATAACCCACTTCTCGCATTTGACTTATTTAATTCACATAATCCTCGAATATATACATTTATATTTCCTCTTCTTCCAAAACTGATCCTTCAACAATATAGCTACCCTTTCCTTAGCTCTAACTCTGACAGATACTCCTGATACTCTCCCCACTGAAACTCCACTACCCTCTTTAGCTTTGTTTCGCTTAGAGCCAGGACATCCAACTTCTTTTCGTTCACAACATCCACGCACATCCAAACATCCCAGCGTTATAAAGTTTTCCTTATTATTATTTTTAGTAACTTATACAAGAGAAGTGGTTACAGGTCCATTGCTCCTGGCATTTTAGTCGCCTCTTATGACACGATTCTTTTCCATTTTCTCATAGAGATTAAAAATAAATAGATAAGAACAAGTAATAATTAGAAAAAAAGGAGAAAATTCAGATCTGTGTGTATATATAAACTCTACATGTATGGGAGTAGAATGAAATTACATCAGAGGCATCCACACCACCATATATTCTCAGATCAAGTTTAAACACCTAGCTCTGCTGGGTGCTTGATTCTTGTAGGATTGAGTGGTCCTGTGGATTAGAGCGTCATGTGATTTGCGCTCACCATGAGGCGGGCCAAAACAACATGGGTTCGAGCCATTGGCAAGTCACAGTGTTGTTATTGATATATATATATATATATATATATATATATATATATATATATATATATATATATATATATATATTTTTTTTTATTAACACATTGGCCGATTCCCACCAAGGCAGGGTGGCCCGAAAAAGAAAACTTTCATCATCATTCACTCCATCACTGTCTTGCCAGAAGGGTGCTTTACACTACAGTTATAAAACTGCAACATTAACACCCTCCTTCAGAGTGCCGGCACTGTACTTCCCATCTCCAGAACTCAAGTCCGGCCTGCCGGTTTCCTGAACCCCTTCATAAATGTTACTTTGCTCACACTCCAACAGCACGTCAAGTATTAAAAACCATATGCCTCCATTCACTCCTATCAAATACGCTCACACATGCTTGCTGGAAGTCCAAGCCCCTCGCACACAAAACTTCCTTTACCCCCTCCCTCCAACCTTTCCTAGGCCGACCCCTACCCCGCCTTCCCTCCACTATATATATATATATATATTATTTATTTATTTATATATACATTGTGAAATTCTAAGCGATTTCGTGATTTCTCACATTATCAAAGTCATAGAATTTTTAATCAGAAGTTTATTGACTGTATCAATATTTTTAAACACAACTTTGGATTTTAAAATTTATAAGTAGAGAAGGTATATCAGGAAGGTTTTCATGGTAAGGAAGAACTAACAATTTCTTAGTTGCATATGACTGTCTTTTTTTTCTATGAACTCTGGGTTGCAAATACGCAAAGCTCTCAAAAACATGGATGGGAATACACTCTATCATGATGCGAAGAACAATAATGCACATAAGAACAGTTATTTGATGTTTTTCTGTATATATTTAATTTAATATCTTGATTACCCTTAATAATTAAGACATCTAAAATAAAAAAAGTTAACGAGTTATTTTGGTCAAACTCAGCAGTAAAATTTAGGCAATGAGCTAGACTATTTAATTTAAAAAGAAAATGGTTTATATCTGTATTCTTAGGCATTGCACAAGAAACATCAACATATCTATACCACTTACCTCTATTGTAAGGATGTTTTTTTCAGCAAGAGAGCTAAGTGGTGATGATATGTTAATGTTTTATATTTCTAGATGATATGGTGTGTTCCTCAGTTGTGTTCCATGACTATGAGTGGTACAGATCCTCAGTTGAGTTCCATGACTGTGAGTGGTACAGTTCCTCAGTTCTGTTATATGAGTGTGAGTGGTACAGTTCCTCAGTTGTGTTCCATGACTATGAGTGGTACAGATCCTCAGTTGTGTTTCCATGACTGTGAGTGGTACAGTTCCTCAGTTGTTTCCATGACTGTGAGTGGTACATTTCCTCAGTTGTGTTTCCATGACTGTGAGTGGTACAGTTCCTCAGTTGTGTTCCATGACTGTGAGTGGTACAGTTCCTCAGTTGTGTTTCCATGGCTGTGAGTGGTACAGTTCCTCAGTTGTGTTTCCATGACTGTGAGTGGTACAGTTCCTCAGTTGTGTTCCATGACTGTGAGTGGTACAGTTTCTCAGTTGTGTTCCATGACTGTGAGTGGTACAGTTTCTCAGTTGTGTTCCATGACTGTGAGTAGTACAGTTCCTCAGTTGTTTTTCCATGCCTGTGAGTGGTACAGTTCCTCAGTTGTGTTCCATGATTGTGAGTGGTACAGTTCATCAGTTGTGTTTCCATGTCTGTGAGTGGTACAGTTCCTCAGTTGTGTTTCCATGACTGTGAGTGGTACAGTTCCTCAGTTGTGTTCCATGATTGTGAGTGGTACAGTTCCTCAGTTGTGTTCCATGACTGTGAGTGGTACAGTTCCTCAGTTGTGTTCCATGATTGT
>WNWK01046537.1:0-14277 GCA_009830355.1 Cherax destructor
AACTGAAATAGAAAATAGAGTCAACAACAGACCTTTAACGTATGTTACCGATGATCTGGACAATTTAGAAGTGTTAAGTCCATCTCATTTACTACATGGCAGAAGGCTCGAACCTGTTCCTCCCATGAATGATAAAGAAATCATAGAGGATCCTACTTATTTCGAACCTGAACAACTCAGGCGTAAATTCAAACACCTTAATAAAGTGATTGAACGCTGGGAGAAAATTTGGCGAGAAGATTATCTCACCTCATTGAGAGAACATTTCTATGGAGCTGGTGTTTCAGAAAATTATAAGTCCTTAAGACCTGGTGACATAGTGATTATTAACAATGATGGTCCGAGGTCCCATTGGCCTCTTGGAAAAATTGTGACCATATATCCTGATGCAAATGGAATCATCAGGACAGTTGATGTTTTAAGCAAAGGTGTAGTGAATAAGCGGACCATAGATAAATTAGTGCCGTTAGAATTACACAGTGTTAAAAACAAAATTAAAATTAGTGATTCTCCAGAAACCACACAGACTGAAGCTGTTCAGAAAAGACAAGCAGCAGTGATGGCGAGTGAGAAAATCAAATTAATATTAAGTGATGAGTAGTTCACTTTCAGTGAATTTTTCGCTGCCCCCCAGTGTGGAGAAAATTCTCCAAAGGGGGGGTATGCGCCCTTACTACCCTTGGTAAGGGCCCTCACCCTTTCTGCCCTTAGGAAAGGGTCAGAGGAGGCGCGTCTGGCTGAGAAAAACAATTTAATTCAAGCCAGATGTACTGTCAACAGTGTGTCAAGAATTGTGCTGACCACAGCACCACGAGGCACCTTGTGGCACCACATGGCTGCACGAGACTGCAAAAGGCAGCACGAGCGGTCAGATTGAATTTGGCCACCGCAAGAACGGGTCATACGACTCTAGGGGTCATGCGGCGCGAGGCGACGTAAATCAACATAGACATTACTCGTTCGCGTCCGTTATATCATTTAATCTCCACTAACGTCGGGAAATAAGATAAGAACTCTGTTTCAGCGCGTTTAGTGAATAACATCAACATTGCCGTATATTCAGAAGTGTGCGCAGCTTCTTACTGCAATAAGAGAAACGTAGAGACAATCGCAAGTGAACTCCATCGAAACAAGACGGATTCTTCAGCGGCATTCTACAATCAAGACAGCATTTCCGCCGTATATGGTGGAGCCAACACCATCGCTCAAAGTTACACGAGCAAGGTAAGAATTTGATGTTCTGGTCATATAGGGGACTGCGCAGTTCTTGTAGTCAAGAACATTCAAATTTTTACCTATTGACGGCGGTTATGCATGGACTTTTTAGTCCAAAACAGTGAGTAAGACGCCTTTCAGTCCATCTATGACTGAAATATGGACATACGCTCCTTTGGGGCAATAATTATAATTCCTTGATGTTTATCTTACAGCCCTGTGGAGAGTGTGGCAATATATGGATCCCCTGAGAAGGTGTTGGGAAAGGCTGCGACATCTTGGATTCATCAATAAGTTAAGTAACATACAGTCCATGTTATCGTAGGAGCCCATCCTACACAATGACCATAACTTAACAGATACTCTCCTGGCCATAACAGGTACTATCCTGGCCATAACATAACAGATACTCCCTGGTAATAACTTAACAGGTACTATCCTGGCCATAATTTAACAGGTACTCTCCTGGCTATAACTTAACAGGTACTCTCCTGGCTATAACTTAACAGGTACTATCCTGGCCATAACTTAACAGATACTATCCTGGCCATAGCTTAACAGGTACTCTCGTAGCCTTAACTTAACAGGTACTATCCTGGCCATAACTTAACAGGTACTATACTGGTCAAAACCTAATAGGTACTATCCTGGCCATAACTTAATAGGTACTATCCTGACCATAGCTTAATAGGTACTATCCTGGACATAACTTAATAGGTACTATTATGGACATAACTTAATAGGTACTATCCTGTTCAAAACTTAATAGGTAGTATCCTGGCTATAACTTAATAGGTACTATCCTTGTCCATAACTTAATAGGTACTATCCTGGCCATAACTTAATAGGTACTATCCTGGCCGTAACTTAATAGGTACTATCCTGGTCATAACTTAATAGGTACTATCCTGGCCATAACTAATAGTACTATCCTGGCCATAACTTAATAGGTACTATTCTGGTCATAACTTAATTGGTACTATCTTGGCCATAACTTAACAGATACTATCCTGGCCATAACTTAACAGATACTATCCTGGCCATAGCTTAACAGGTACTCTCGTAGCCTTAACTTAACAGGTACTATCCTGGCCATAACTTAACAGGTACTATACTGGTCAAAACCTAATAGGTACTATCCTGGCCATAACTTAATAGATACTATCCTGACCATAGCTTAATAGGTACTATCCTGGACATAACTTAATAGGTACTATTATGGACATAACTTAATAGGTACTATCCTGTTCAAAACTTAATAGGTAGTATCCTGGCTATAACTTAATAGGTACTATCCTTGTCCATAACTTAATAGGTACTATCCTGGCCATAACTTAATAGGTACTATCCTGGCCGTAACTTAATAGGTACTATCCTGGTCATAACTTAATAGGTACTATCCTGGCCATAACTAATAGTACTATCCTGGCCATAACTTAATAGGTACTATTCTGGTCATAACTTAATTGGTACTATCTTGGCCATAACTTAACAGATACTATCCTGGCCATAAGATCCATCAGCCATTAAATATAGAATCATTCAGAATAGATTAACTGAAATTTATTGTGATTTTATGAAAATAAAATTTCACTCTATTTTTAACTTAAACTGTCAAATCTGCAGAAACACACTTACACTGAAGAAACACACTCACACTGCAGCAACACACACTGCAGCAACATACTTACACTACAGCAACACACTTACACTGCAGCAACACACACTGCAGCAACGCACTTACACTGCAGCAACACACTTACACCGCAGCAACACACTTACACTGCAGCAACACACTTACACTTCAGCAACACACTTACACTGCAGCAACACACTTACACCGCAGCAACACACTTACACTGCAGCAACACACTTACACTTCAGCAACACACTTACACTGCAGCAACACACTTACACTGCAGCAACACACTTACACTGCAGCAACACACTTACACTGCAGCAACACACTTACACTGCAGCAACACACTTACACTGCAGCAACACACTTACACTGCAGCAACACACTTACACTGCAGCAACACACACTTCACTCTCCAACGTCACTGAATTATGTGGCAGCTTTTGTGAAGGTTTGAAGCTTAGCCACTCAGTGTTTTGAAAGATATTTCAGTCACTCCAGGATGTACATAAGAACATAAGAAAGGAGGAACACTGCAGCAGGCCTGTTGGCCCATACTAGGCCGGTCCTTCACATTCCATCCCACTAACAGAATATTTGTAATAATATTGGTAGAATTACCGACAATATGTTAAGTAAAAGGACACAAATGCAACTAATGTGACATTTTATTGTGGCAACGTTTCGCTCTCCAGGAGCGGCTTGAGTAAGCTCCTGGAGAGCGAAACGTTGCCACAATAAAATGTCACATTAGTTGCATTTGTGTCCTTTTACTTAACAGAATATTTGTTCAACCTAATTTTCAATGATACCCAAGAAATAAGCTTTGATGTATAAAGTTGTAATATAACCTTTCAATAAAGCTGTAATATAACCTCTCATGTATTTATCCAACCTAAATTTGAAACTACCCAAGGTTCTAGCTTCAATGACCCTACTAGGCAGACTGTTCCACTCATCAACTACCCTATTTCCAAACCAATATTTTTCTATATCCTTTCTAAATCTAAACTTATCCAATTTGAATCCATTATTGCGGGTTCTCTCTTGGAGAGATATCCTCAAGAACTTATTTATATAAGAACATAAGAATGGAGGAACACTGCAGAAGGCCTACTGGCCCATACAAGGCAGGTCCTTATCAAAACCACCACTACCTAAGAATTTACTCCTGTACTCACGACACCAATCAAACCCAGCCCCTCCCACTCATATATTTGTCCAATCTCTTTTTAAAGCCACCCAAGGTCCTAGCCTCTATCACCCTACTCGGAAGATTGTTCCACGCATCTACAACTCTGTTCGAAAACCAGTACTTGCCTATGTCCTTTCTAAATCTAAATTTATCCAATTTAAATCCGTTATTTCTGGTTCTTACTTGATTCGATATCCTCAGTATTTTATTAATATCTCCTTTGTTTATGCCCATCATCCACTTGTACATCTCGATTATATCTCCCCTCATTCTACGTCTCTCCAGAGAGTGGAGATTCAATGCTCTAAGTCTATCTTCATACGGGAGATTTCTTATACTGTAAATCATTTTAGTCATTCTTCTTTGTATGTTCTCCAATGAATCTATATCCATCCTGTAGTAAAGAGACCAAAACTGAGCTGCATAATCCAAATGAGGTCTCACTAGTGATGTATAGAGCTGTAAAATAACTTTTGGACTTCTGTTGCTTATACTTCTTGAAATAAATCCTAGTAATCTGTTAGCCTTATTGCGCACACTTAGGCACTGTTGTCTTGGCTTTAGATTTCTGCTTACTATGACTCCCAAGTCTTTTTCACATTCTGTATGATCAAGCTCAACTTCACCTAGTTTATAAATTCGAGGGATATTTTCATTACCAACGACTAGCACCTTACACTTATCCACATTGAACTTCATCTGCCACTTTTCAGACCAAGACATTAATTTGTCCAAATCCTCCTGGAGTTCACTAGTATCCTCCTCAGAATGAATTATACGGCCTATTTTTGTATCATCAGCAAATTTACTCATGTCACCTGCAATTCCCTCATCATTTATGTAAATTATGAACAACAATGGGCCCAAAACTGATCCTTGTGGAACGCCACTAGTGACAAATCCCCATTCAGATTTGACCCCATTAATGGAAACTCTCTGCGTTCTATTGGTAAGAAATGCCTCTATCCATGCTAGAACTTTACCTCCTATACCATGAGCTGCCACCTTTCTTAAGAGTCTCTTGTGAGGTACTCTATCGAAGGCCTTACTGAAATCCAAGTAAACTATATCATATTCTTTATCACTGTCTACTGCCTCAAATGTTTTATTGAAAAACGTCAGTAAATTTGTCAGGCAGGAACGACCTCTCGTAAACCCATGCTGAGATTCATTAATCAAATTATGTTCTTCAAGGTGACTTCTGATAATATCAGCTATAATTGATTCTAATAATTTGCCTACTATAGACGTGAGGCTTATTGGACGGTAATTTGATGGAATGGACTTATCCCCTGATTTGAATATAGGAACTACATTTGCTATCTTCCACATCTCTGGCACAACACCAGTTAGGATGGACGTATTAAACACATTCGTTAATGGCTGACTAAGTTCCATCTTGCATTCTTTAAGTACCCTGGAAAACAACTCGTCGGGTCCCGGGGACTTATTTTGCTTCAGTTTATCTATCTGTTTGATAACCATGTCCCTCGTGACAGTAATATTAGTTAATTTGAATTCTTCAGGAACTGAATAATTGTTAATTTCTGGAATCTCATTTACGTCTTCTTGTGTAAAGACTGACAAAAAATAGTCATTAAATAGAGAACACATATCCAGTTCGTTATCCGTCAGCTGTCCATTCCCAATTTTCAGAGGTCCTACCTTTTCCCTCACTTTCGTCCTGTACACTTGAAAGAACCCTTTTGGATTAGTCTTTGATTCATTAGCAACCTTAATCTCATAGTCACGTTTAGCCTTTCTAATTCCCTTTTTTACTTCTCTTTTCAACTGAACATATTGGTCAATAAGGTTAACATCTCCTCTTTTCTCCCCTAATAGATGTTTTAGCCTCCTGTTAATCCATTTGGGATCGTTATTATTATAAGAAGGAACACTGCAGCAGGCCTACTGGCCCATGCGAGGCAAGTCCATGTCTCCCACCGGCTTAAACCAATAACCCAACCTAGTCAGGTCACATCCACTTAAGGAAGGAGCACGGCATCATACCTATTAGCACAAACTAGTCAGGTCCAACTCACACCCACTCACACCCAATCACGTATTTATCTAACCTATTTTTCAAACTACACAACGTTTTAGCTTCTATGACGGTACTCGGGAGTTAGTTCCACTCATTCACAACTATTACCAAACCAGTGTATTCCTATATCCTTCCTGAATCTGAAGTTTTCCAACTTAAAGCCATTGCTGCGAGTCCTGTCTTAGCTAGATAATTATTGCACGCTGTTTACATTCCCTTTATTTATTCCTGTTTTCCATTTATACACCTCAATCATATCCTCTCTAATTCTACGCCTTTCTAGAGAGTGCAGATTCAGGGCCCTCAGTCTATCCTCATATGGAAGATTTCTGATACATGGGATCAACTTTGTCATCCTCCTTTGTATGTTTTCCAGTGCATTTATATCAATTCTGTAATACGGTGACCAAAATTGTGCAGCATAATCTAAATGAGACCTAACATAAGAACATAAGAACATAAGAATGGAGGAACACTGCAGAAGGCCTACTGGCCCATACAAGGCAGGTCCTTATCAAAACCACCACTACCTAAAAATTTATTCCCGTACTCACGACACAAATCAAACCCAGCCCCTCCCACTCATATATTTGTCCAATCTCTTTTTAAAGCCACCCAAGGTCCTAGCCTCTATCACCCTACTCGGAAGATTGTTCCACGCATCTACAACTCTGTTCGAAAACCAGTACTTGCCTATGTCCTTTCTAAATCTAAATTTATCCAATTTAAATCCGTTATTTCTCGTTCTTACTTGGTTCGATATCCTCAGTATTTTATTAATATCTCCTTTGTTTATGCCCATCATCCACTTGTACACCTCGATGATATCTCCCTCATTCTACGTCTCTCCAGAGAGTGGAGATTCAACGCTCTAAGTCTATCTTCATACGGGAGATTTCTTATACTGTAAATCATTTTAGTCATTCTTCTTTGTATGTTCTCCAATGAATCTATATCCATCCTGTAGTAAGGAGACCAAAACTGAGCTGCATAATCCAAATGAGGTCTCACTAGTGATGTATAGAGCTGTAAAATAACTTTTGGACTTCTGTTGCTTATACTTCTTGAAATAAATCCTAGTAATCTGTTAGCCTTATTGCGCACACTTAGGCACTGTTGTCTTGGCTTTAGATTTCTGCTTACCATGACTCCCAAGTCTTTTCACATTCTGTATGATCAAGCTCAACTTCACCTAGTTTATAAATTCGAGGGATATTTTCATTACCAACGACAAGCACCTTACACTTGTCCACATTGAACTTCATCTGCCACTTTTCAGACCAAGACATTAATTTATCCAAATCCTCCTGGAGTTCACTGTTATCCTCCTCAGAATGAATTATACGGCCTATTTTTGTATCATCAGCAAATTTACTCATGTCACTTGCAATTCCTTCATCAAGGTCATTAATGTAAATTATGAACAACAATGGGCCCAAAACTGATCCTTGTGGAACGCCACTAGTGACAAATCCCCATTCAGATTTGACCCCATTAATGGAAACTCTCTGCTTTCTATTGGTAAGCCATGCCTCTATCCATGCTAGAACTTTACCTCCTATACCATGAGCTGCCACCTTTCTTAAGAGTCTCTTGTGAGGTACTCTATCGAAGGCCTTACTGAAATCCAAGTAAACTATATCATATTCTTTATCACTGTCTACTGCCTCAAATGTTTTATTGAAAAACGTCAGTAAATTTGTCAGGCAGGAACGACCTCTCGTAAACCCATGCTGAGATTCATTAATCAAATTATGTTCTTCAAGGTGACTTCTGATAATATCAGCTATAATTGATTCTAATAATTTGCCTACTATAGACGTGAGGCTTATTGGACGGTAATTTGATGGAATGGACTTATCCCCTGATTTGAATATAGGAACTACATTAGCTATCTTCCACATCTCTGGCACAACACCAGTTAGGATGGACGTATTAAACACATTCGTTAATGGCTGACTAAGTTCCATTTTGCATTCTTTAAGTACCCTGGAAAACAACTCGTCGGGTCCCGGGGACTTATTTTGCTTCAGTTTATCTATCTGTTTGATAACCATGTCCCTCGTGACAGTAATATTAGTTAATTTGAATTCTTCAGGAACTGAATAATTGTTAATTTCTGGAATCTCATTTACGTCTTCTTGTGTAAAGACTGACAAAAAATAGTCATTAAATAGAGAACACATTTCCAGTTCGTTATCCGTCAGCTGTCCATTCCCAATTTTCAGAGGTCCTACCTTTTCCCTCACCTTCGTCCTGTACACTTGAAAGAACCCTTTTGGATTAGTCTTTGATTCATTAGCAACCTTAATCTCATAGTCACGTTTAGCCTTTCTAATCCCCTTAATATATAGAGTTGTAGAACAACCTGAGGACTCCTATTATTTATACTTCTTGATATGAAGCCAAGGATTCTGTTCGCTTTATTGCGAGCACATATGCCCTGTTGTCTTGGTTTTAGATTACTGCTAACCACAACTTCCATCCTTTTCGCAATCATTACTATTAAGATTTACATTTAGTTTATATGTGGCATGGTTATTTTCCTGTCCAATGTTTAGAACTTTGCATTTGTCTATGTAATAATATTGGTAGAATTACCGACAATATGTTAAGTAAAAGGACACAAATGCAACTAATGTGACATTTTATTGTGGCAACGTTTCGCTCTCCAGGAGCTTTCTCAAGCTTGAGAAAGCTGTATATGAATGGTTCAGAGAACCGAGAAAGCTCCTGGAGAGCGAAACGTTGCCACAATAAAATGTCACATTAGTTGCATTTGTCTATATTAAACTGCATCTGCCACTGCTCCGACCACTGCATCAGTCTATTCAAGTCTTCCTGGGGTGCTCTAATGTCCTCACCAGAATGAATTCGACGGCCTATTTTGGTGACATCGGCAAATGTGTTTATGTTGCTATATTATGATAATGATTTCAGTAACTTTGGTCATAGGATATGTTAACATGCCAATTGTTCCATGAATATGATATTCGTTAACGTACAAATTTTTTTAAAAGTTTGAAGCCGATTGAATGATTGGTGATGGACCAGGTGCTTCTGCTCCCTCAGTACCCTAATGATGGACCAGGTGCTTCGGCTCCTTCAGTACCCTGGTGATGGACCAGGTGCTTCGGCTCCTTCAGTACCCTGGTGATGGACCAGGTGCTTCGGCTCCTTCAGTACCCTGGTGATGGACCAGGTGCTTCGGCTCCCTCAGCACCCTAGTGATGGACCAGGTGCTTTGGCTCCCTCAGTATCCTGGTGATGGACCAGGTGCTTCGGCTTATTCAGTGCCCTGGTGATGGACCAGGTGCTTAAGCTCCTTCAACGCCCTGGTGATAGATCATGTGCTTCGGCATATTCAGTGCCCTGGTGATGGACCAGGTGCTTCAGCTCCTTCAGTACCCTATTTTATAGTGCCCTGAATATCAAAGCATATTCCATGGATGGAGTAGGTGGGTTGGGTAGGAGTTTTTGTTTGTGGGATTGGTTTTGGGTTTTGCCTAGTGTGGATCAGTTGGCTTGATGCAGTGTTCCTTATTTCTGTGTTCTTGTGAGTGAGAGGGGTTGGATTTGAACGGGACTTGCACAGTTGTTGGGGGGGGGGAGGGGTGCTTGGATGGCGATGGGGATGGGTTGCACAAATATTTTTGTTGGTGGATTGGTTTTGATATGGACCTGCCAAGTATGGGCCAGTAGGCCTGTTGCAGTGTTCCTCCTTTCTTATGTTCTTATGTTATGAGAGAAATTATTTATAACAGTTGGACGAAGAAAAGTAAAGAAAAAAATCAGGCAACTTCTTAAAGATCCCTCCTACGAGATACCTAAAAATAATTCATGTAATCTTTCTAAAGTCTCCCTTCAGGGTTACTGTGGCATGCAAAGAGTACGTTACACTTTATTCGGCATATGTACACACTCCCATATAGGCTGCCTCCCAACCACCTAACCGGGTGCTAATGTTTAACAATCTTTGGGGGCCCCATCGTTAAATCAGTACCTTGGTTCGTTAACCAGTCATTAGGTGGGTCTGACAATTGCTGAGGTGATGTGGTATCACTCACGGTCAGTTCTTGCCAGACTCATACAGCCGCTGGTTACTCATGGTTCTCTCTCTGGCTTTGGTCTTTGCATTTGATTACCGTGGTACACTTATATTTCAAACTCTTGTACATAGTGTACATAAGTATATACCTATATTCATGGAAATAAATGGTATAAAATACCGACACAATGGAAAAACAAACACATAATCAGTATAATGTGATCCTTTATTGACAACGTTTCGCCCACGCAGTGGGCTTTATCGAGTCACAGACTGAACCTATTGCCAAGAAACTTCTTCAACGCTATCCCACCTAGAACTCAAGAATGGAACACTGCAGGTCCTTTAAGTCACACAATGTTTTTAACTATCACACTACTTTTAAGATTGTCACATGCAGCTTTCTCCACCTGACCCAGCATTCTCCACCTGACTATACCCTATATATATTCATGTTACTCATTTTCCAGGTAGATCTGTCTGTGACTAGATAAAGCCCACTGCGTGGGCGAAACGTTGTCAATAAAGGATCACATACTGCTTATGTACCTATATTCATACATGGTGAAGGAAAATACAATTTAAAAGACTACTGCTGTGTTTATTTTCGCTCCAAGTCCCATTACGACCAGGTTTACAGGCCTTTATTACATGAGTGTTTAATAGTTACCTAATAAACTGGACACAGTTCAATGAATATGAATTATACTAGTTTTTAATCTACTTTAGTGATCTGCCGGTTTGCATCCTCCGTTACTGATGTTATTTGATTGAAGTGAGGGACAGATTGATTCCACAACATGTCACTAAGGCAAAACCTGACCCGACCCAATGACAGTAACTTCATGCTCTACTTTAAGATAACGACCTGACAAATACATTCATCTCTATAATCGCTTAATTATGGAGGGCAAAAATCAACATTTGTATTAGATAAAGCAAAGTAGACGCTTGCAAATTATCTTACGAAATGTAAATAGTTGCTACAATTTTTTTTTATTAAATACGTCTCTCACTTTTTTCACATCTTCACTTCACTGATATCTGCTATATTATGAAAAAAAAAAACATTCGTAGGAGCACATATGCTTAGGTCACACTAAACATGAATATACACGTTTATATATACACACTCATCTGAGATTTCTTTGAAATTTCTTAATAGTTCTTATTATTATTTTTCATTCATATCCATGGGGAAGTGTAATAAGAATTTTTCCTCCGTAAGCCATGGGTGTTGTAAAAGTCAACTAAAAACATAAACATAAATAAACATAAAAAAAGGAGGAACACTGCAGCAGGCCTGTTGGCCCATACTAGGCAGGTCCTTCACAATCCGTCCCACTAACAGAATATTTGCTCAACCCAATTTTCAATGCTACCCAAGAAATAAGCTTTGACAATTCTACCCACTCATGCGCGAGTCCCACTCAAATCCAACCCCTCTCACTCATGAATTTATCCAACCTAAATTTGAAACTACCCAAGGTCCTAGCTTCAATAACCCTACTAGGCAGACTGTTCCACTCATCAACTACCCTATTTCCAAACCAATACTTTCCTATATCCTTTCTAAATCTAAACTTATCTAACTTGAATAGGGATAATACGGTAAAAGTTCCTGATTTTCGTTCTGCCGACTATACTGGACTTAGAGAACACCTGTCTAATCTCGACTGGGGTAATCTAGCTAACGATTACGATGGGATCTGCGTTTATGATTTTTTTCTTAATAATGTACAACGTGCACAGAGTATATTTATTCCCCAGAGAGAATTTAGGTCAAATAATAACGATCCCAAATGGATTAACAGGAGGCTAAAACATCTATTAGGGGAGAAAAGAGGAATTTATAGGCGCATCAAAAGAGGAGATGTTAACCTTATTGACCAATATGTTCAGTTGAAAAGATAAGTAAAAAAAGGGATTAGAAAGGCTAAACGTGACTATGAGATTAAGGTTGCTAATGAATCAAAGACTAATCCAAAAGGGTTCTTTCAAGTGTATAGGACGAAGGTGAGGGAAAAGGTAGGACCTCTGAAAATTGGGAATGGACAGCTGACGGATAACGAACTGGAAATGTGTTCTCTATTTAATGACTATTTTTTGTCAGTCTTTACACAAGAAGACGTAAATGAGATTCCAGAAATTAACAATTATTCAGTTCCTGAAGAATTCAAGTTAACTAATATTACTGTCACGAGGGACATGATTATCAAACAGATAGATAAGTCCCCGGGACCCGACGAGTTGTTTTCCAGGGTACTTAAAGAATGCAAGATGGAACAGGGTATAGATGAATGGTTCAGAGAACCGACAAGTTATAAATTAGACACATATGCAACATTTGGGTATCTTTATTGAGGAAACGTTTCGCCACACAGTGGCTTCATCAGTCCAATACAAAGTAGAAAGGTGTAAGGAGAGTTGGAGTTTTGAGGTAATCAGTCCCTCGGCCTGGAGTCGATGTGTTCAGTCCATCAATCTTGTAGAAATGACAGTATATGTCCGTAGAGGTGGCTTATATACTGTAGTTAGGTGAGGTGAAGCAGCTGGAGGCGGGGTCATAGTGGTACCATCCACTAGTCTAAGTAGATCTTCGTCCAAAGGTTGGACAAGTGTTGAAGAATTCGTTTGTATTAAGAACATAAGAACATAAGAATGGAGGAACACTGCAGAAGGCCTACTGGCCCATACAAGGCAGGTCCTTATCAAAACCACCACTACCTAAAAATTTATTCCCGTACTCACGACACAAATCAAACCCAGCCCCTCCCACTCATATATTTGTCCAATCTCTTTTTAAAGCCACCCAAGGTCCTAGCCTCTATCACAGTACTCGGAAGATTGTTCCACGCATCTACAACTCTGTTCGAAAACCAGTACTTGCCTATGTCCTTTCTAAATCTAAATTTATCCAATTTAAATCCGTTATTTCTCGTTCTTACTTGGTTCGATATCCTCAGTATTTTATTAATATCTCCTTTGTTTATGCCCATCATCCACTTGTACACCTCGATGATATCTCCCCTCATTCTACGTCTCTCCAGAGAGTGGAGATTCAATGCTCTAAGTCTATCTTCATACGGGAGATTTCTTATACTGTAAATCATTTTAGTCATTCTTCTTTGTATGTTCTCCAATGAATCTATATCCATCCTGTAGTAAGGAGACCAAAACTGAGCTGCATAATCCAAATGAGGTCTCACTAGTGATGTATAGAGCTGTAAAATAACTTTTGGACTTCTGTTGCTTATACTTCTTGAAATAAATCCTAGTAATCTGTTAGCCTTATTGCGCACACTTAGGCACTGTTGTCTTGGCTTTAGATTTCTGCTTACCATGACTCCCAAGTCTTTTTCACATTCTGTATGATCAAGCTCAACTTCACCTAGTTTATAAATTCGAGGGATATTTTCATTACCAACGACAAGCACCCTACACTTGTCCACATTGAACTTCATCTGCCACTTTTCAGACCAAGACATTAATTTATCCAAATCCTCCTGGAGTTCACTGTTATCCTCCTCAGAATGAATTATACGGCCTATCTTTGTATCATCAGCAAATTTACTCATGTCACCTGCAATTCCCTCATCAAGGTCACTAATGTAAATTATGAACAACAATGGGCCCAAAACTGATCCTTGTGGAACGCCACCAGTGACAAATCCCCATTCAGATTTGACCCCATTAATGGAAACTCTCTGCTTTCTATTGGTAAGCCATGCCTCTATCCATGCTAGAACTTTACCTCCTATACCATGAGCTGCCACCTTTCTTAAGAGTCTCTTGTGAGGTACTCTATCGAAGGCCTTACTGAAATCCAAGTAAACTATATCATATTCTTTATCACTGTCTACTGCCTCAAATGTTTTATTGAAAAACGTCAGTAAATTTGTCAGGCAGGAACGACCTCTCGTAAACCCATGCTGAGATTCATTAATCAAATTATGTTCTTCAAGGTGACTAACTACAGTATATAAGCCACCTCTACGGACATATACTGTCATTTCTACAAGATTGATGGACTGAACACATCGACTCCAGGCCGAGGGACTGATTACCTCAAAACTCCAACTCTCCTTACACCTTTCTACTTTGTATTGGGCTGATGAAGCCACTGTGTGGCGAAA
>WNWK01046538.1:2500-14277 GCA_009830355.1 Cherax destructor
TGATGGGATAAAGATAGAAATGTTAAAAGCAGGTGGGGATATAATTTTGGAGTGGTTGGTGCTATTATTTAATAAATGTATGGAAAAGGGTAATACCTAGGGATTGGCAGAGGCGTGTATTGTTCCTTTGTATAAAGGCAAAGGGGACAAAAGAGTGCAAAAATTATAGGGGAATAAGTCTGTTGAGTGTACCTGGTAAAGTGTATGGTAGAGTTATTATTGAAAGAATTAAGAGTAAAACAGAAAGCAGGATAGCAGATGAACAAGGGGCTTTAGGAAAGGTAGGGGGTGTGTAGACCAAGTGTTTACAGTGAAACATATAGGTGAACAGTATTTGGATAAGGGTAAAGATGTTTTGTGGCATTTATGGATTTGGAAAAGGCGTATGATAGGGTAGATAGGGGGCAATGTGGCAGATGTTGCAGGTGTATGGAATAGGAGGAAGGTTACTGAAAGCAGTGAAGAGTTTTTATGAGGATAGTGAGGCTCAGGTTAGAGTGTGTAGGAGGGAAGGGGACTATTTCCCAGTAAAAGTGGGCCTTAGACAAGGATGTGTGATGTCACCGTGGTTGTTCAATATATTTATAGATGGGGTTGTAAGAGAAATGAATGCGAGGGTCTTGGCAAGAGGTGTTGGGCTAAAAGATAAAGAAGCAAATACAAAGTGGGAGTTGTCACAGTTGCTTTTTGCTGATGACACTGTGCTTTGGGAGATTCTGAAGAGAAGCTGCAGAGGTTGGTGGATGAATTTGGTAGGGTGTGTAAAAGAAGAAAATTGAAAGTGAATATAGGAAAGAGTAAGGTGATGAGGATAACAAAAAGAATAGGTGACGAAGATTGGATATCAGATTGGAGGGAGAGAGTATGGAGGAGGTGAATGTATTCAGATATTTGGGAGTGGACATGTCGGCGGATGGGTCTATGAAGGATGAGGTGAATCATAGAATTGATGAGGGAAAAGGGTGAGTGGAGCACTTCGGAGTCTGTGGAGACAAAGAACCTTGTCCATGGAAGTAAAGAGGGAATGTATGAGAGTATAGTTATACCAACGCTCTTATATGGGTGTGAAGCATGGGTGATGAATGTTGCAACGAGGGAAGGCTGGAGGCAGTGGAGATGTCATGTCTGAGGTCAATGTGTGGTGTGAATATAATGCAGAGAATTCGGAGTTTGGAAATTAGGAGGAGGTGCGGGATTACCAAAACGATTGTCAGAGAGCTGAGGAGGGGTTGTTGAGGTGGTTTGGACATGTAGAGAGAATGGAACGAGACAGAGTGACTTCGAGTGTATAAATCTGTAGTGGAGGGAAGGCGGGGTAGGGGTCGGCCTAGGAAAGGTTGGAGGGAGGGGTAAAGGAAGTTTTGTGTGCGAGGGCTTGGATTTCCAACAAGCATGTGTGAGCGTATTTGATAGGAGTGAATGGAGGCATATGGTTTTAATACTTGACGTGCTGTTGGAGTGTGAGGAAAGTAACATTTATGAAGGGATTCAGGAAACCGGCAGGCCGGACTTGAGTTCTGGAGATGGGAAGTACAGTGCCGGCACTCTGAAGGAGGGTGTAAATGTTGCAGTTTTATAACTGTAGTGTAAAGCACCCTTCTGGCAAGACAGTGATGGAGTGAATGATGATGAAAGTTTTTCTTTTCGGGCCACCCTGCCTTAGTGGAATCGGCCGATTCCTAAAGCCCCTTGTTCATCTGCTATCCTGCTTTCTGTTTTACTCTTAATTCTTTCAATAATAACTCTACCATACACTTTACCAGGTACACTCAACAGACTTATTCCCCTATAATTTTGCACTCTCTTTTGTCCCCTTTGCCTTATACAAAGGTAATACACGCTCTCTGCCAATCCTAGGTACCTTACCCTCTTCCATACATTTATTAAATAATAGCACCAACCACTCCAAATTATATCCCCACCTGCTAACATTTCTATCTTTCATCCCATCAATCCCAGCTGCCTTACCCCTTTCATTCTACCCACTGCCTCACGAACTTCCCTACACCCACAACTGGCTCTTCCACACTCCTACAAGATGTTATTCCTCCTTGCCCTACACACGAAATCACAGCTTCCCTGTCTTCATCAACATTTAACAAATCCTCAAAATATCATATCCCCCTTATCTTGTATACTTATTTATCCTCTTTTTCTTAAAATATGTATTACCTATAACTAAACCCCTTTCTATACAAAGTTCAATCAAAGGGCTCCCATTATCATTTACACCTGGCACCCCAAACTTACCTACTACACCCTCTCTGCATGTTTCTCCCACTTTAGCATTTAGGTCCCCTACCACAATTACTCTCTCATTTGGTTCAAAAGTTCCTATACATTCGCTTAACATCTCCCAAAATCTCTCTCTCTCCTCTACACTCCTCTCTTCTCCAGGTGCATCAGCTTATTATGACCCACTTTTCGCATCCGACCCTTATTTTAATCCACATAATCCTTGAATTTACATTTATATTCCTCTTTTCCTTCCATAACTGATCCTTCAACATTATTGCTACCCCTTCCTTAGCTCTAACTCTCTCAGATACTCCTGACTTAATCCCATTTATTTCTCCCCACTGAAACTCGCCTACCCCCTTCAGCTTTGTTTCGCTTAGGGCCAGGACATCCAACTTCTTTTCATTCATAACATCGGCAATCATCTCTTTCTTATCATCCGCACTACATCCACGCACATTCAGACAACCCAATTTATAAAGTTTTTCTTCTTCTTTTTAGTAGATTTGTACAGGAGAAGGGTTACTAGCCCATTGCTCCCGGCATCTTAGTCGCCTCATACGACACGCATGGCTACGGAGGAAAGATTCTTTTCCACTTCCCCATGGACAATGAGAAAATAAAAAGAACAAGAGCTATTAAGAAAAGAAGAAAAACCTAGATGTGTGTATGTATATATATGCATGTGTATGCCAGTGTAGTGTGATCTAAAGTGTAAGTAGAAGTAGCTAGATATACCTGTTATCCAGCGTGTTTATGAGACAGAAAAAAAGACACCAGCAATCCTACCATCATGTAAAACAGTTTCAGGTTTCTGTTTCACAGTCACCTGGCAGGACGGTAGTACCTCCTGGGTGGTTGCTGTCTACCAACCTACTACCTACACTATATATATATATATATATATATATATATATATATACATGTTACCTCGACTTACGTTGTTATCACCTTACGTTATATTCGATATCCGTTACTTATAACGTAAGAAATTTGAATGCGACATCCGTTGTTTGATTCGTCTTACGCCTTTCGTACCGGACCTGTTCGCTTGGAGCCCAGCTGAGCGCGCACTCCAGGAAGCGTCAGTGCTATTGTTTACAAGCGGGGCGACCACCACCCACACCCACGCATTCATACCAGTATATTGTAATTATTCCACTGTTTTTAGTGCTTGCAACTGCTAAATAAGCTACCATGGGTCCAAGGAAAGCTCCTAGTGCTAAGCCTGTGGTAAAGAATGTGCAGGGAGTGAAGCATTTATGCAGGGAGTGTAGCATTTATGCAGGGAGTGTAGCAGGCATGCAGGGAGTGTAGCAAAGATGCAGGGAGTGTAGCAAAGATGCAGAGAGTGTAGCAGGGATGCAGGGAGTGTAGCAGGCATGCAGGGAGTGTAGCAGGCATGCAGGGAGTGTAGCAAAGATGCAGGGAGTGTAGCAGGGATGCAGGGAGTGTAGCAGGGATGCAAAGAGTGTAGCAAGGATGCAGGGAGTGTAGCAGGGATGCAGGGAGTGTAGCAAGGATGCAGGGAGTGTAGCAAGGATGCAGGGAGTGTAGCAGGGATGCAGGGAGTGTAGCAAGGATGCAGGGAGTGTAGCAAGGATGCAGGGAGTATAGCAAGGATGCAGGGAGTGTAGCAAGGATGCAGGGAGTGTAGCATTCATGCAGGGAGTGTAGCAAAGATGCAGGGAGTGTAGCAAGGATGCAGGGAGTGTAGCAAGGATGCAGGGAGTGTAGTAGGCATGCAGGGAGTGTAGCATTCATGCAGGGAGTGTAGCATTCATGCAGGGAGTGTAGCATTCATGCAGGGAGTGTAGCATTCATGCAGGGAGTGTAGCATTCATGCAGGGAGTGTAGCATTCATGCAGGGAGTGTAGCATTCATGCAGGGAGTGTAGCATTCATGCAGGGAGTGTAGCATTCAAAGAAAAAGGCCAGTAACCCCAGAAAAGAACTTGGTACCTGCAGTGTTAATGGAAGGGGATTCCTCTTCCAAACACTAGCATACTACTCCACCTTCTCCCCTCCTCACGTCCTCCACACATCAACAACTCTTCAATAAATGTAAGTGACATGTTATTGTACAATATTTGCATGTGTATTTATGTATTCTTTATTAAATTGTGTATTATTTAATGTCCAAAAGTTCTAAAAAATATTTTATTTAACTACTTTTGGAAGTCTTGGACGGATTAAATTTATTTCCATTATTTCTTATGGGGAAAATTGATTCGTGTTACGTTTGTTTCGTCTTAAGAAATGCCCTCTCTGACGGATTAAAAACGTAAGTCGAGGTACCACTGTATATATATATATATATATATATATATATATATATATATATATATATATATATATATATATATATATATATATATATATATATATATATATATATATATATATATATATATAGCTCTATATATATATATATATATATATACTATATATATATATATATATATATATATATATATATATATATATAGCTATATATATATATATATATATATATATATATATATAGTATATATATACAGTGGTACTCCGTTTACGATGGTCCAAACTCACCCTTTTATGTAAGTTTATTTAAATGCTTTTGTAAGTGTAATTTTGGGGTCTAAAGTGATAGTCTATTTCAATTTTCTTAGGAGATAATTGTTGTAATGGCATTGAACAGCATTCTGGAATGAAAATACGTAAACCGGGTACCACTGTATATATATATATATATATATATATATACTATATATATATATATATATATATATATATATATATACGTGGTACCCGGTTTACGATATTTTTCATTCCAGAATGCTGTTCAAGTGCCATTACCAAACGAATTTATCTCCTTAGAAATGTTGTAAAATAGACTAGTCCTTTTAGAACCCCAAAATTACACTTACAAAAGCATTTAAAAAATAAACTTACATAAAAGGGTGAGTTTGGGACATCGAAGGTACCACTGTATATATAATATATATATATATATATATATATATATATATATATATATATATATATATATATATATATATATATATATATATATATATATATATATATATATATATATATATATAGCTATATATATATATATATATATATATATATATATATATATATATATATATATATATATATATATATATATATATATATATATATATATATATATATATATATATATATATATATATAGCATATATATATATATATATATATATATATATATATATATATATATATATATATATATATATATATGCTATATATATATATATATATATATATATATATATATATATATATATATATATATATATATATATATATAATATATATATATATATATATATATATATATATATATATATATATATATATATATATATATATATATATATATATATATATATATATATATATATATATATATATATATATATATATATATATATATATATATATATATATATATATATATATATATATATATATATATATATATATACACACAGTGGTCCCTCGGTTTTCGTGCATCTCCAACTCGAACATTTATGTAAGTGTATTTTCGTAAGTGCTGTTGCAAGTGTATTTTTGTGGGTCTGAAATAGACTAACCTACGTGACATTATTTCTTAAGGAAGTAAATTCGTTCGGTAATGGCACTTGAGCAACATTCTGGAACGAATTATCGGCGAAAACCGAGGGACCACTGTATACAGTGGTACCTCGACTTACGATATTTTTTCATTCCAGAATGCTGTTCAAGTGCCATTACCAAACGAATTTATCCCCATAAGGAATGATGTAAAATAGACTAGTCCTTTTACACCCCCAAAATTACACTTACAAAAGCATTTAAAAAAATAAACTTACATAAAAGGGTGAGTTTGGGGACCATCGTAAGTCGAGGTACCACTGTATATGTATATACAGTGGTACCACGACTTACGATATTTTTGACGCCCGCGGCGGCACTCTCTCACACCGGCTTCTTCTGTCTCTCAAATCTGCTCAAAATACTCAAAATCTACGCCCACGAGCTGCCACCATTTGTTGCGTGGAGGTTCTTTCGTAGATTGGGTAATGAACAGACGAGTTTGGGATGGTAACTTGGTATATTAGACAGGGCGAGTTTGGGATGGTAACTTGGTATATTAGACAGGATGGAATCTCAAGAGCCGCAAGCCAGGTCTATCCCTACACGGTGTCTCGATGGTAACTGAGGCACTGCGCCGAGCAGGGCTCATAGCGTTCAAAGTATTGACCTTTGACATGGGTGACCTTTGCCATTGGGCTAACGGTTGCATCGGTTGGTCACAAGAGCAGAAACGGTTATACCCTATGAACTCTCATTGAGCTTACAGTGACAGTGTAACATGTATGCAAGGAGTGTAGCAGGTATGCAGGGAGTGTAGCAGGAATGCAGGGAGTGTAGCAGGTATGCAGGGAGTGTAACATGTATGCAGGGAGTGTAGCATGTATGCAGGGAGTGTAGCATGTATGCAGGGAGTGTAGCAGGTATGCAGGGAGTGTAACAGGTATACAGGGAGTGTAACAGGTATACAGGGAGTGTAGCAGGTATGCAGGGAGTGTAGCAGGTATGCAGGGAGTGTAGAAGGCAGGGAGGGAGTGTAGCAGGCAGGGAGGGAGTGTAGCAGGCATGCAGGGAAGTGACCCCGGATAAGGACTTGGTACCTAAATTCCTTATGGAAGGGGATTCCCCTTCCAAAAAATAGGGTCTCTTCCCTCTCCCCTCCTTCCTCTCTTCCATCCAGCAACATCAGTCTTCAATAAAGGTAAGTGTCACATAGAGTTCATTCATTTGTGCATGTAAATCTATCTTTAAGGCCCCCCCAAATTTTTTTTTTCCAAACTTCTGGGTTTCTGGAACAGATTAATTGAATTTCCATTATTTCTTATGGGGAAAATAGTTTTGGTTTTAGCCGATTTTGGTTTTAGCCGATCCATCTGGAACGGATTAAAATCGAAAACCGAGGGATGACTGTAATATTTACCCTAGACATCATTAATTGGATTATTAAAGTTTTCAAACTTTTCATAGAAAGTTATTATCCCCTCTTCCCTCCTAGGACAAAGCTCAACCAGGATAGGCCCTTACACACTAACAGCCCCTAGGGTACAGTAGTACAGAAATAAATGCAAGTAACCATTAGTCTAGTAGCAATTACAAGGCCAAAAGGGCACAGACCTATACTGAAAAATAAAATTGACCAGTCAAATAGAGGCAGAGCTATTACTGTTGTTCAAGTGCTGTACCATGCAGGTGAAACATTGTACCAATAAAGGACTTCAGTGCTATTATTGTTTTTAACTACTTGATAACCTTACACCTTCAGTTTGTACCACCCTGCCCATCAATGCTCACAGCTTAAGGGGCAAGCTCAACTTCAAGGTGAGTGGAAATGATAAATACATGGGTCTTCATAGAAAGCAAACACACAAAACAGCTCTAAGTCATGGGAAACCACCAATCCATGACATTTACAGAGATTACCATTCCACCACTCTGAAAACTTAGCAACTGTTAGTAGTCAAAGGAAATCATTTTATTTTGAGAATTAGACTGAAGATGTCAAAAAGTTGATTCATTTCTCACTGACTTCAAAAAAGGCCTTTTATTTTGTGGGCAAAACAGCCAATTTTATTCAGTGCATAGAAAAATATGCATGCACAGTAACATTACATCTTTTTTTATTACCATATCGGATGTTTCTCACCAAGGTAGACAAAAAACAAAAACATTCACTATCATTCATTCAATAGCTGCTTTCCCAGAAGTATGCAGACATCACAATTCAAATGATGTTCCAAACAACAGCATCCCCACCCTCCCAGAGTACAGGCACTATACTTCCACTTCCTTGACCAACTCTTGACAATTCTCACTTCATGTCAGACTTATTACCATTCAATTTCACACATCTCTTCAACACCTCAGCATAATCTATATACACAAAAACTACTGTACCTTAAGTGTTTCACCACAAGAAAATTTCATCATCAGGTCACATTCTTGTTGATGTTCAAACAGAAGTTGTAGTCTATGCAGCAAATAAGTAGCCCAGTTATCTACGTGAAGAGGGGTTGAGTGTGTGTGATCTTGTCTACTGCTTGGTGCTATAGGGCAGCCAGAAATGGTCCCCCACTCTGACATGAATGCTTCTGGTGAGCAACTGACAACAGAGACAGGAAAATTATCCTTTTCTGTGGACAATGAATCACTGTCATCATCAATGTGTACCAGAGGAATTGATGAGATATCTTTTTCAGCCACATGATGTTCCAGTTGTGTACTGTGATTCTCAGTACATGTAGCATTACAGTTCAATGTGGATTCACGCAGATGGTTCCTGTCAACAGCAATCATACTGTAAGTAGGACTAGATGCTACATGATGCAACATGGTATGGCTAGAGCATGCAAGAGATGATGCAGAAGATATACTAACACCAAAAGAGTGAGCTTCAGGCTTGGTATCTGAGTGAGGGGCACTCACTCCACTAAATGAATCTCTAGTCATTTCTGGTAACACTGGACATGTAATTGGAGTAGAAATGGCAGCAATCGCTGAGGTGTTAGCATTTAAAGTTGGCATTACTGGGGGCACAGGAACTCCTGAACTGCTGACAGGTTGTATAGTAGTAGGAAGGGAATGGTACCCATGTGGTAAGGGGATACTAGAAGATATTGCTGATAAAACACTGTAACTTTCTTTAGACATTTCTGAGTCATTAACTTTAAGATTCTCACTAACTGATATTTTGGATGAATTTTTTGCATTGTTTTCTATGAATGTTTTATTCTCTGTAGAACAATCACAAGTTACATGAACTGTGCAATCATTTTCACATTTCCATACATCTACCATTTGTGACTTAAACATATCACTGGACTGAGTTTTATCATGAATACTGTCACCTTTTATTACTGCATCATCTCTTGCTGGTATACCAACTTGAACTTTATGACTGTATCCTTCTAGAGCAAAAACTGAATCTTTCATATTATTGTTTTCTGTACTTTTAGTCAGATCCTCTTCCTTTATTTTGTTATCCTCAATCTCATTAATAAATCTATCCTTATTAACTGAAATATCAGGCAATGAGAATTTGGGTTTAGAACTTCTTTTTGATCTTTCTTTGTCAGTCTTTAGATGCATTTGTCTATTTCCTGATGCATATGTTTTCTTAACATTATTTTTGAAGTTGTATTCCTTTTTTGAAGATGGTACATTGAAGACTGAGCCTGTGTTAGTACTGCTCTCCCAACATGAATTACTGCTTGAATGTCTGCACAATGTCACAATTGATGTTGCAGTTTTGCATACATTTGTCTTTGCTACACAATTTCCCAACAGCTCTACATTTCCAATTTTATTTTTATTTACTGATTTTACTCCGTCTCTGGTCTTCCTTCTTCGTTTTATATTTGCAATCATGAGCGGAGGTTCTTGATCTTTATCATTTATCTCTAGACACTTCCTATTCCTCTTTCTTGGAGACTTGTTCTTTGTTGCCATCCTGAAGTAATCTGAAAATAATTTATCTAATATCAATAGGAGGTAACAATTTTTAAACACAGTGAGGAAAAAGGCACATTGCAAAATAAGAATTTACTGGTAGTACACTATTTTACTTTGTGTGAAGCTTTATCATGTCAATTGCTGCCCTAATAAAAGTTTGTTCTACAATATTGAAATAAAAACCCTGTTAGATTTTACAAAGACCCCATTTTATATGATTTTCTAGAATAATGTCCAAACCAAATTTCTCTTTAAAAACTGCCACCTGGTCTTGGTTTCAGATTACTACTAACCAGAACTCCTACATTTGGTTTTTAATTCTCTTTGTTCAATTTCAATTTAATATTAAACTTTAATTTACCAGTAATGAATGTCACTAAACACACAATTTTCACCAAGATTTGTATTACAATATTATATAATGTACATATTCAGTGTGTTTAACATGCATGCATATTGTACAGTAGGGCCCCGTTTTACAGATTTCCGCTAATACAGCAATTTCAAATTATGACCAAAACTTGCAATACGGTGAGCGGTCTTTCTAATACAGCACGCCCCACCCGGGTTGTTTACATTCTCCGTGAGCACATCTCTCTATTATGTTTGGAAATTTTCCAAAATTTCAAGTGTTTTAAAGTTATTGCATATTTAATATGTACAGTGAACCCCCAGTATATGTAATTAATTCGTTCCAGAATGCTGTTCAAGTGCCGTTACCGAAGGAATTTGTTCCCATAAGGAATAATGTAAATTAGACTAGTCCTTTTAGACCCCAAAAAATACACTTACAAAAGCACTTACAAAAATACACTTACATAAAAGGGTGAGTTTGAAGCAGTACGTAAACCGAGGGTCCACTGTACTCTGATAATTATACTTATATGTACCTGAACCTAAATATACTTACACACTGTGCTGGCATGCAGGTACACATTAAAATCACTAAGAGTCTCTCAACTCTTGAAGACGCCATATTAACCCTTAAACTGTCCACACGTAGATATACGTTGACTCGCGTACTGCTCCGAATATTTTGAAAAAAAAAAATCTTTTTTTTTTTTTTAACCCTTAAACTGTCCACACGTAGATATACGTTCACTCGCGAAAGTGACCGAACGTATATCTACGTTTTATTTTACATTAGTTCAAATTTAGTGCAATAGGCCTGAGTCGCCTAGACATGAGAGAATGGGTCTGCGCCCTCAGTGTGCGCAGTATGAAAAAAATCGGGGACACCAGGGTACCGCATAGTAGCCCCAGTTAGTTTCAGCTCCATCTAGGGTCAACATCATGGCACACCCCCGTGATTCACTCACGCCTCATCGTATTAACACTCTACTATTCTCGGAAAGTGATAGAGAACGCGAGCTTAGTGGATTTGACAGTGATATAGCCACTAATAATCAAGGAATTAGTGAAACTATTGATGACAACCCAGATGACCCTCAGCCCATCACCTCTGGGGTGGCCAGTGTGGCCAGTGTGGACAGTGTGGCCATACCAGACCCTCAGCCCAGCACATCTGGTGTGGCCAGTGTGGCCACAGACCCTCGGCCCAGCACCTCTGGGGTTTCTAGTGTTACTACCCAAAGGCAGCTCCGCAAGAGGAAATTAGCATTTTCCATGTGTTATGATAGTGACGATAGTGAAGGTGATATAAGTGACGATGATGAAATCGATTTTATGCCCATAGACGATTCGTCGAGTGACAGTGATTATCATTATTCCCCAGTGAAACGTACTTATGGGCGTCATTACCTACGTTCAGGCAGTGTGCCATATGCAGTCAGAGGCAAGGGTCGTGGCAGTTCACGATCCAAAACCCCAGCCACTGATAGTGAAAGTGATAATGAAGGAGAGTATGCTGGGATGGAGGAAGAGGTGGTGGGTGGCATGGTGCCTGGACCTGAGTAGTGCTTCAGTGTGGACAGACAAGGACACGAGCTTTCCTCAAATCATGTGCTAGCCTCTCCCGTCCCTCCT
>WNWK01046539.1:0-14277 GCA_009830355.1 Cherax destructor
CACTTAAAAATGCATATAAATGCCAGACAACAAGCACACTAACTTATTTAAGTTAAAAATAGCACTAGGCTTAAAAAAAAAAAAATAAGATACCCAAAAAAAAACATTTTTCCTTAAAGTAAACATTGATGTGTAGAGGGGGGTTTGGGGTATTTCTAAAACAAGTAAAACTTAAAAAGGGGAATTTTCTTTTCCTTGGTAAGCCTCAACTGTGGGCCCTTTAAAAAAATTTAAACCAATTCATGAAAAGATTGGTAGTCTTCCAAGCTTTCAATTGGATATATAATAAAGGGGGAGGCTACCTTTTGCATAGGTCTTTAGGGCCCTAAATTCTCTAGTGATAAATTATCATAGGTTTTAACTTAACCCCCAGCAGTTTTCCCCCCTAGAAAGTAAGTAATAATAATAATAATAATAATAATAATAATAATATGAATTTTAAATTAAGGATTATGTGGATTAAAAAAAGGGTCGGATCGAAAAGTGGGTCAAAATTAACGTGTATGAACCTGGAAAAGAGGGAGTGTAGAGGAGAGAGAGAGATTTTAAAGTTTAAGCGAATGTATAGGAATTTTAAAAAGAAAGGGGTGGTAGGGGACCAAATGAAAAAGGTGGGAGAAACATGCAGAGGGGTTTTAGTGGTAATTTGGGGGGGTGCCAGGTGTAAATGATAATGGGACCCTTTTTGATTAAATTTTTTGTATAAAAGGGGGTTTAAAGTTATAGGTAATACATTTTTAAAGGGGAAAAAGAGGAAAAATAAGTATACAAGATATGATGAGGGCTTTTGGGAAAGTTTTTGGGAAAATTTATGTTTGGGGAAAAAAAAAAAATTGTTGAGTAGACTTCAGGGGGGTACGTTTATGGGGGGCCAAGTTATGGATCACTTTTTAGTTATAGCAAAAAGGGGGAGTAAATAGGGGGGAACAAGGAAAATAGAATCAAAAAGTAAGGGGGGGGAAGGTTTATAAAAAAAGAGGAGGCAGTTAGGGTAAGATAAAAAAAACCTTTGGGGATGGTGGGAGTGAGGTGTAGGAATTGAAAATTTTGGGGGTAGTTTAAAAAAATGTAGTTTTGGGGAGTGTTCAAGAAGTTTTTACAGGCGAGTGGGGGAAAAGAGGCCCCGGTTGGGGAAAAATGATGATGAAAGGGGTAGTAAGGAAAAAAGTTAAAGGAGGGTTTTTTTACAAAGTAGAAGTGATGCAAGGAGGGAAGAGTTTTGGAAAAAAAAAGAGAGGTTAAAAAGGGGGTGAAGCAATAAAAAAAGAAAACAGATAAAATGGGTGATTTTATCAGAAATTTTGTTGAAAATAAGAAAACGTTTTGGAATGAGATTAATAAGTTGGGGAAACCCCCTAGAGAACAAATGGATTTGACAGTTAAAAATAGGAGAGGGGGTTTTAAATGGAGAGTTAGAGGTATCGGGAAAAATGGAGAGAATTTTTTGGGGGAGTTGTTTAAATGTTGATGAAGAGGGGGAAGCTGTGTTTCCCCCAAAGGGAAAGGGGGGGAAAACTTTTTTAGGAGTGGGAAAAAGGTTGTGGGTGTGGGGGAAATTTTCGTGAGGCGGGGGAAATTTTAAAGGGGAAAGGCCCCCGGGATTGATGGGATAAAGATAAAATTTTAAAAAAGCAGGTGGGGATATAGTTTTGAGTGGTTGGTGCTATTATTTAATAAATGTATGGAAGAGGGTGGTACCTAGGGATTGGCAGAAAGCAGTATTGTTCCTTTGTAAAAGGCAAAAAAAAGAGATAAAATTATAGGGGAATAAGTCTGTTGAGGTACCTGGTAAAGGTAGGTTATTATTGAAAGAATTAAAGTAAGACAGAAAGGGATCCCCCCCAGATGAACAAAGGGCTTTAGGAAAGGTAGGGGGTGTGTAGACCAAGTGTTTACAGTGAAACATATAGGTGAACAGTTTTGAAAAGAAAATAAAAGAATTTTTTGGTGGCATTTATGGTTTGGGGAAAAAGGGGTATGATAGGGGTGAAGGGGGGAAAAAGGGGGATGTTGGGGGAAAAAAAAGGGGAAGGGTTTCTTTAAAGGGGAAGAGTTTTTATGGGGGATGGGGGGCCCAGGTTAGAGGTGTAGGGGGAAAAGGGGCTATTTCCCGTCTTAGACAAGGATGTGTGATGTCCCCGGGTTTTTCAATATATTTATAGATGGGGTTGTAAGAGAAGGGAATGTGGGGTTTGGGAGGTGTTGGGCAAAAAAAAAAAAGCAAAAAAAGTGGGAGTTGTCACAGTTGCTTTTTGCTAATGACACGGTTTTTGGGGATTCTGAAGAGAAGTTGCAGGGGGTTGGTGGATAAAAATTGGGGTGTGTAAAAAAGAAAATTGAAAGTGAATATGGGAAAGGGGAAGGTGATGAGGATAAAAAAAAAAAATAGGTGACGAAAGTTGGGGTATCAGATTGGAGGGAGAGAGTATGGGGGGGAGGTGAATGTATTCAGATATTTGGGAGGGACATGTCGGCAGATGGGTTATGAAGGATGAGGTGAATCATAGAATTGATGAGGGAAAAGGGAGAGTGGAGCACTTCCGGAGTCTGGGGGAGACAAAGAACCTTGTCCATGGAAGAAAAAAATTTTGGGGAAATATTTTCCCAAAGCTCTTATATGGGTGGGAAGCGGGGGGGAATGTTAAAAGAGGGAAGGCTGGGCAGTGGAGATGCTGTCTGAGGTCAATGTGTGGTGGGGAATATAATGCAGAGAATTCGGATTTGGAAATTTAGGAGGTGCGGGGTTCCCCAAAAAGATTGCCCCGAGAGCGGGGAGGGTTGTTGAGGTGGTTTGGACATGTAGAGAGAATGAAACGAGACAGAGTGATTTTTTGTGTAAAAAATCTGTAGTGGGGGAAGGCGGGGTGGGGCGGGGGAAAAAGGGTTTGGGGGGGGGGGTAAAGGAAGTTTTGTGTGTGGGGGGCGGGCTTCCAGAAAAATGTGAGCGTATTTGATAGGGTAAAAGGGGGTATGGTTTTAATACTTGACGTGCTGTTGGAGTGTGAGCAAAGTAACTTTTTTGGGGGTTCGGAAAACCAAAGGGGGGACTTGAGTTCGGGGGATGGGAAGTACAGTCCCCGCACCTGGGGGGGGGTTAATGTTTGGGTTTTTAACTGGTGTAAAGCACCCCTCGGGGAAACAGTGATGGAGGGGAATTTAAAGGGTGAAATTTTTTTTTTTTCGGGCCCCCTCCTTTGGGGGAATTCCCCCTGTGTTAAAAAAAAAAATAAAAAAAATAATAATAATAATACTTTATTGAGACATGGTACAATGATACATTTTTGGGTAGAAAAGATACATGGGTATTAAAATGGTTAAAACCCCTAATATGCTGTGCATTGGGGTTTTTTGGGGTCGTATTAATTAATAAAAGAAAAAAGTTATGGTTGATAATTTATAAAATAAGTATAATTGCATATCTGTTATAAAGTTTGAATATAAGTTGAACATATCAATTAATTGTAGCAATGCAACCAATTGAGTGAGATAACAATTTAAAACAATTAAGTGCATTGCAGTTACAGTTTACGTGGTCATTATAATGTAAATGGTGGAAATAGTTAGCTTAGTATGTATTATTCATAACAGGTTTTACATTCAATTGATTAGTCAGGTTTTTACCTCATCCATTCCCTCTTCCTCCTCCTCCTGTGAAGCAACTTCCTGAACTCTCGTCTGATGCTGTTCCAGTTCCAGCTCTTTCAGTGGTTAACTCTTCATTGTGGTCATGCACCACCTCGCTCACCATGACAACCATCTTCGCTCACCCATGACAACCATCCTCGCTCACCCATGAAACCATCCTCGCTCACCCATGACAACCATCCTCGCTCACCCTGACAACCATCCTCGCTCACCCGTGACAACCATCCTCGCTCACCCGTGACAACCCCACATCCTCGCACTCACCTCCCAAACCCAGGGACTTCCAATGCCACAATACCTTCCACAACAAGCAGAGGGTCGCAAGGTTGGGGTCAGCCTCAAGCCCTTCAAAACCTGTGTGTCACCAACCTGGCCACAATTGTCTCCAAGCAGAGTTCAAAGTTCTGAAGTCACTCCCTTCCAAGCCTTACCCTATAAGGCCTATGCAGTTGTAGATATTGAAGTGATTCTTCCAGAACTCTCTTAGGGTCAATTCAGTGTCCAAGGTCACTTCAAAGCACTTTTCAAACACTGCTTTTGTGTAGAGTTTTTGAATTTAGAAATGACCTGCTGTCCATGGGCTGGAGAAGAGGAGTGGTGTTAGGGCAAGAACTTCACTGTTATAAAACTGAAGTTCTCAGACAAATACGTAGTACTCTTCCAAGTTGTGAGGATGAGCAGGAGCATTGTCCAGTAGCAGGAGGCACTTGAGAGGCAATTTTTTCCGTGATTTTTTCACACTGGGGCCAAACACTCCAGTGAGCCATTCCACGAAAATTGCCTCTGTACCCATGCCTGTGTAGCCTTCCAAAAACACAAAATTATTCTTGTTCACATTAGTTTTGAACACTTGGGTTTTTCTGAGTGATACACAGTAAAGGCTTCACTTTAAAATCCCACTAGCATTAGAAAAAACAAGAGAGTTACCTGTCTTTAGGCTTGTGTCCTGGCAGTGCCTATCCTCCTGAGTAATGTATGTCCTGTTGGGCATTTCTTCAAAACAGGTCTGTCTCGTCTCAATTGAACATTTGGGGTTTCAAATTTTCAGTCTTTATATAGTCCGGAAACAGTTGTAATTTTTCAGACCACTTTGTCTGAACTGGAAGCTTCACCATACCTACCACATTGGGTGCCACTACGCTTCTTAAATCGCAAACACCTCTCTGGCTTTAAAATCACTAACACTACAATCAGCTGGCTACATTTTCTTTACAAGATCGGACAACTGCCTTGCTTTTCAGCAAATGATTCCCACACATTATCACCCCTAACTTTATCCTTGATCACACCAGCAACAACTTCTCAACATTGTCGAAATTTGTGGTCTAATTTTAGTTAGCATATCAACACCTTTTGCAACATCAGCTTCCTTGATTTGTTCTTTCTTGCCAGGACAGAACGATAGTTATTTTTTTGCCACATATCCTGGCAAGCTCAGCAATCGCACACCACTCTCATGTTTTGTATTATTTCCTTCTTCATGTCTATGATGTTTCTCACTTTCTTTACCACAAGCCAGGAAACAAGTATTCATTAATGAGTGTCTGACAAAAAAACGTCAGAACCTCTGTATAGAATCAGAAGACTTAAGGAGAGAATAATGATAAAATCCACTAATGTTTCACTGGGATGGAAAAATTCTAGTGAAAAACAAGTGGAGTCAGTTGAACCATCACAACTGAGATGAACTATCAAGATTCCTTAGGGATGCAAATATAACAGAGACTGTATAAACACAATGTCCAATACCAAACCCCTACCTATAGTGTAGTGTATGTTTTGCCCATCTACCTCATTTAAGTATTTGTCTATCCTCTGATGAATATTTTGATAAATAGTTTTACTTTTATTTTTAAATACATACAATTTTACTTGTCCATTTTTCAACCCACATACCTATATATTTTTATCAACTTACTTGCTTAAATTTATAAGTTTATTAATCACCTTATTTGCTAAAAAGTACTTATCTTTTTAATATTTTTAATACTAATAAATTTTACTTTTTGTACACTTTTATACACTTTAGCACTTATCTTCTTTTAATAATTAACTTTCATTTTCATTATATGTATTGCCTTTAATAAATTCTATAATCACAACTAGTAATACTGAATTTAATATTTGTTTCATTATAAATTAATACTAATCTAGAAATTTCCAACCAGTTCTATTAGTTAGTTAAATAATAAATCAATTACACTGTAAAGATATATCCTAAACCTTCGGACTTCTATTCAAAAGTCTGTTAATCCAATTAGCTAGAAAATCAATTGATCAGATATCATATCTTTAAGTCAGCATTATTCATTGTTCTTAATCTTTTAGAATCACACTCATATATAAACTTTTGTTTAATTAATTAACTTACTAGTGCTAAGTTTTAGATTCTTATTAGCTGTAAATTGACTACCTTAGCTCATTCTTTTCATTTTTGTAAACATTTCAACTTTCTAACTCACGTGCCAAGAAATCCTTTTGCATTGTCCTATTCTTAGGTCTACTTGTGTTGTTCTAATTTTAAGTTTAATTATAGAATCACACTAAATCTTATGATTCCAAACATTGATCCTGAAATCAACCTTCTATTAAATGACTTACATGAACCTAACAACAATTGTCATTACTACACAGCAGAACAGGCTAAAACACTACTCAAATCCAACAATAACATAACTATCTTTAATTACAATGTCAGATCTTTAAGCAAACATTTTGATGACCTCACTGCATTATTAAACTCACTTCAGGCCAGTATGTCCATCATTGCTCTCACTGAAACATGGTTAAAGCCTCATACTATAGATATCTATGCCATTCCTGGTTACACAGCCATACACAATTGTCGGCCAGACCAACAAGGAGGTGGCACAGCTATGTTCTACTCAGACCAGCTTGAATGTATTAACAATACTTGCACAAGAGATGAACATGGAGAATATATAATAGCTAAATTTAAATCCAAATATCTACAAAAACCTCTCACAGTTATAAACATCTATACCTGGAGTCTACCTGGAGAGAATTCCAGGGGTCAACGCCCCCGCGGCCCGGTCTGTGACCAGGCCTCTTGTTGGATCAGAGCCTGATCAACCAGGCTGTTACTGCTGGCCGCACGCAGTCCAACGTGAACCACAGCCCGGCTGATCAGGTACCGACTTGAGGTGCCTGTCCAGTGCCTGCTTGAAGACAGCCAGGGGCTTGTTGGTAATCCCCTGATGTATGCTGGGAGGCAGTTAATCTTGGGCCCTCACACTTATTGTGTTGTCCCTCAACGTGCTAGTGGCACCCCTGCCTTCATTGGGATGTTACATCGCCTGCCGAGTCTTTTGCTTTCGTAGGGAGTGATTTTTGTGTGCAAGTTTGGTACTAAGCCCTCGAGAATTTTCCATGTGTATATAATAATGTATCTCTCCGCCTGCGTTCTAGAGAGTACAGGTTTAGGAACTTCAAGCGTTCCCAGTAGTTGAGGTGGTTTATCGCACTTATGCGTGGTGAAGGTTCTCTGCACATTTTCAAGGTCAGCAATTTCACCCGCCTTGAAAGGTGCAGTTAGTGTGCAGCAATATTCCAGCCTAGATAGAACAAGCGATCTGTAAAGTGTCAACATGGGCTTGGCATCCCTGGTTTTGAAGGTTCTCATTATCCATCCTGTCATTTTTCGAGCAGATGCAATTGCTACATTGTTATGGTCCTTGAAGCTGAGATCCTCTGACATGATCACTCCCAGGTCTTTTGACATTAGTTCTTCGCTCTATTGTGTGGTTGGAATTAGTTTTACTCCGATGAGATTTTAATTCTTCACGTTTTCCGTATCTGAGTAATTGAAATTTCTATCATTGAACTTCTATTGTTTTCTGCAGCCCATTTAAAGATTTGGTTTATGTCTGCTTGGAGTCTTGCAGTGTCTTCAACGTGGACACTGTCATACAGATTCGGGTGTCATCTGCAAAGGAAGAACAGCATTGTGGCTTATATCCCTTCAATGTGTGATATGAGGATGAGGAATAGGATGGGAGCAAGTACTGTGCCTTGTGGAACAGAGCTTTTCACAGTAGCTGCCCAGACTTTACTCTGTTGACTACTACTCTTTGTGTTCTACGTGTTAGGAAATTATAAATCATCTACCAACTTTTCCTGTTATTCCTTTATCACGCATTTTGTTGCTATTACACCATGGTCACACTTGTCAAAGGCTTTTGCAAAATCTATGTATATAACATCTGCATTCTGTTTATCTTCTAGAGCATCCAGGACCTTGTCGTAGTGGTCCAGTAGTTGGGACAGACAGGAGCGGCCTGCTCTAAACCCATGCTGTCCTGGGTTGTGCAATTGATGGGTATCAAGATGGGTGGCGATCTTGCTTCTTAGAACCCTTTCAAAGATTTTTATGAAATGGGACGTTAGCGCAATTGGTCTGTAGTTCTTTGCTATTGCTTTACTGCCCCCTTTGTGGAGGGGGCTATGTCTGTTGTTTTTAGTAGCTGCGGGACGATCCCAGTGTCCATGCTCCTCTCCATAGGATGTTAAAAGCATGTGATAGGGGCTTCTTGCCCCTATAGATTACCACAGTCAAACATTCAGCAATTTAGTGAAAAATTAGGAAATATGATTACTGATGCACACATGAACAAAGACCACTTAATCCTCACAGGCGACTTCAATATAAACCTCCTACAAGATCAGGACCCACTAGTAACTGAATTCACAAACACTATGAGCAACTGCTTGCTGCTCCGACAATAACAAAACCTACGAGAATCTCTGAGACCTGTGCCTCTATTTAGACCATATCTGGACTAACACCATTGTAGTGATACCGCTCTTGTGGAGAGCCGCAGCAGGACACAATACGGCACCACCTCAGGGGGCCCCTAACAATAACAACAAACAGTACGGCGATGGCCCAGCATGGCGTGTGGTCTCGCTCTTACACAAATACATTCGTGATGCAGATTACATGGTAAGCTTAAATATGTCGCCAGTAGCTATAGCTTTTCTGAGGACATATGCACCTTACATCACCTGTCCTGCAGCAGCAGTCATTAGATGTATTTTCTTCTGTTGCAGACATGTACCATGGATTTTGTGTTCAATAAAGCCTAGAAATGAGGCCTGTGTTTTTATCACAACAATTTATTGAACACAAATATCCTGGGCTACCTGGCGATTCTGAGCTAGACTACACAGCAAAATGGAGCGTTTACTGAAACCTGAGAGGCTGGACTCTGACCCCAGTGTATCAACGGCTGCTCAGGAATGGAAGCACTGGTTTAAGACTTTCGAAAACTTCTTGAGAGCCTTTCCTCAGGAAGATCTAGATAAACCAAGCCTGCTCATCAACTTTGTGTCACCTAAAATCTTGAGGTTATTTCTGAGTGTAATACCTATGAAGATGCTATCAATGCCCTCAAGTCTCAGTATATTAAGCCCACAAATGAAATCTTTGCACGATATCGTCTTGCAACTCGCCGCCAGCAGATTGGTGAATCCTTAGAGGAATACTTTCAAGCATTGAAAATATTAGGTAAGGACTGTAACTTCCGAGCGGTGACAGCTTCTCAGTATTGTGAAGAGTCCATCAGGGATGCTTTATCAGTGGCCTGCAATCACCATAATAAGGCAGCGTTTATTGGAGAATAAAACTCTGGACTTAGCCACTACCCTTGACCAGGCAAGATCATTAGATTCAGCTCAGAAGAATTCTGAAGTGTACAGTACTACCCAGCCTTCTCGAGTGGTAGTGCTGTAACTCCTGACCAAGACTCTTTTAATGAGGTTACCGTGGAACCTGCTTCAGTGACAACAGCTGCAGGCACAAAGTGTTTCTTTGTGGTTTTTCAAGACATCCACGTCCAAAGTGTCCGGCCTCGTGAAGCAATGTGCCATCAATGCCATAAGAAAGGTCACTTTGCTAAAGTATGTCGTGCAATACATCAACAAGAGCTAGTGCTTCATGCATTCCGACCAGGCGACTCTAGCAACAGTGACTTCTGCGGCTGCTCCAAATTCACTGTCAAAGGCAGTTGTGAAAGTGTTCATCAAAGGAACAGAAGTAGATGGTCTGATTGACAGTGGCAGCTCAGAGAGTTTCATCAACCTTGACGTAGTTAAACGCCACTCCTTGACGGTACATCACTCATCAGGTACCGTTTCCATGGCATCAACATCTCTTCTATTCAGACGTTAGGGTTTTGTAAGGTAAACCTTAGAGTTAATGACAGGGATTATCAAGATGTACATTTAGCTGTTCTGCCACAACTGTGCTCTGATGTGATCCTTGGTCAGGACTTTCAGAAGCGTCATGGTAGTGTTACCTTAACATATGGAGGTGAACGCCTCCTCCGTTGTCTGTGGTCTTAGCACTTTAAGGGTAGACCCACCAAAGCTGTTTGCGAATCTTACTGGATTGTCATCCTATATCAGCTAAGTCACGCCGCTATTCTTATGAAGATAGGATGTTCATTGAGAAAGAAACTCAGAGGCTGCTGAAGGAGGGTATTATAGAACCAAGTAATTCTCCGTGGCGGCACAGGTCGTTGTTGTCAAGATGATTATAGGAAACGGAGGCTGGCTATCGACTATTCTGAGACAATCAACAAATTTACACTTCTTGATGGGACCTCTACCTCGAATTGATGATACAGTGAACAAAATTGCTCAGTACTATGTGTTTAGCACAATTGATCTACGAAGTGCCTATCATCAAGTCCCTATAAGGAATGAAGATAAACCATACACAGCGTTTCAGGCTAGTGACGGCCTCTATCAGTTTACCAGAGTCCCTTGGGGTTACCAATGGGGTAGCCTGTTTCCAACGAATTATGGATTCACTCATTCAGGAAGAGCAACTTATGGGAACTTATGCATATTTAGATAATGTTACCATTTGTGGCAAGACCCAGGAGGAACATGATGCAAACCCTTGATAAGTTTTTGGAAGCTGCCAAGAAGAAAAATATCAGTTACAATGAAGAAAAGTGCACTTTTTCCACTAAAGGCTTAACATCCTTGGTTATGGTGGAAGGAGGTGCAATATCCCCAGACCCTGAAAGACTTCGACCCTACGGGAACTTCCAATGCCCCAAGACAAAAGTCACTCCAAAGAACTCTTGGTCTTTTGCTTATTACTCACAGTGGATCTACAACTATTCAAGTAAAGTTCGCCCACGAGTGCTACCACGATATTTCCTGACAAAGGAAGCAGAAACTGCTTTCTATACTCTCAAACAGGATATTGAAAACTCAGTAGTTCAGGCCATTGATGAGTCCCTACCATTCGAGGTGGAAACGGATGCATCTGAAGTTGCCATTGCTGCAGTCCTATCTCAGGCAGGACGTCCCGTTGCTTTCTTTTCAAGAACTTTTCAAGGATCAGAGAAGTGCTATGCTGCTGTAGAAAAGGAAGCCCAGGCCATCATAGAAGAGTTCGCCACTGGAGGCATTATTTAACAGGCAGACATTTCACTGTAGGACTGACCAACGGTCCGTGATGTATATGTTTGACAAGAAGCACAAAAGTAAGATCAAGAATGACAAGATATTACGCTGGAGGATGGAACTATCGTGTTATAACTTTGATATTCTGTATCGACCGGGTGAAGAAAACATTTCACCTGATGCATTCTCTAGGTCCCACTGTGGAGCAGCATGTCATGATTTGCAATCACTCTCAGAGCTCCACAAGGCCTTGTGTCACCCAGGAGTTACACGCCTGTATCATTTTGTTAAATCTAAGAATATGCCCTACTCAGTGGAAGAGGTGCGACAAGTGATCAGATCATGCAGAGTATGTGCAGAGTGCAAGCCAAACTTTCACCAGCCAGAGAAAACTCATCTCATAAAAGCACCAGCCTTTCGAGAGACTGAATATAGATTTCAAAGGACCTCTACCAAGCATAAACCAGAATAGGTATTTCCTTAACATAGTAGATGAATATTCTAGGTTTCCTTTTGTGTTCCCCTGTGCAAATATGACTGCTTCAACTGTCATCAGTTGTCTTTCCCAGTTATTCGCTATTTTTGGTATGCCGGCCTATATCCATTCAGACAGGGGATCCTCGTTCATGAGTAATGAACTTCATGAGTTTTTGGCTAACAAAGGGATTGCTTGCAGCAGAACAACAAGCTACAACCCTCAAGGCAATGGTCAAGTGGAGCAGTTCAATGGTACTATATGGAAGTCAGTTACAATGACACTGAAATCTCGCAATCTACCGGTTCAACACTGGCAGACTGTCTTACCTGATGCCCTTCACTCTATTAGATCATTGCTGTGCACAGCTACTAATGCTACCCTCATGAGAGCTTCAACTATTCACGTCGTTCCTCTACGGAGCCCCATGCCCACCTGGTTATGTCACCCTGGACCCATTCTCCTGAAGAGTCACCGTAGGATGAACAAGACGGATCCTTTAGTGGAAGAGGTAGAGCTCCTACAAGTTAATCTGCATTATGCCCACATTCGCTACCAAAATGGTGAAGAGACTACTGTATCTACAAGACACTTAGCCCCAGTTGAAACCAATGTTAGTGCGGAATCTCAAGATACACCAATAGATGTTGGAAAGATGCTTCGGTTTCTCCAGGGAAGCCTTTTCAGGCTACCCTATTGAAATAGAGGATGCCGCTCCAGTAGATAGTCAAACCCCGCTAGAAAATACCGAACCCGGTGAAGAGGCTCAAGGGCTACGAAGGTCTGACGTACACGTCACCCACCTAACCGTTTGGAGGATTACTGTATCTGATATTTTAGAAGGGGGAGATTGTAGTGATAACCGCTCTTGTGGAGAGCCGCAGCAGGACACAATACGGCACCACCCTCAGGGGGCCCCTAACAATAACAACAAACAGTACGGCGATGGCCCAGCATGGCGTGTGGTCTCGCTCTTACACAAATACATTCGTGATGCAGATTACATGGTAAGCTTAAATATGTCGCCAGTAGCTATAGCTTTTCTGAGGACATATGCACCTTACATCACCTGTCCTGCAGCAGCAGTCATTAGATGTATTTTCTTCTGTTGCAGACATGTACCATGGATTTTGTGTTCAATAAAGCCTAGAAATGAGGCCTGTGTTTTTATCACAACAACCATATCCCCATTAAAATCAGGCATAATCACAGACAATACCACTGACCACTACCCGACCTTTCTCATAACAAATCTGGAAAATTACCACAGAGACTACTAAAGTTACCTTCAGGCTACATAATGAGACAGCTATAAATAGCTTTATAACAGCTATGACAAACATTGACTGGCAAACAGAAATAGACAACTTCCCAGATACTGACTTATGTATTAATAATTTTCTTAAAAGACCCAATACCTCTATAATAAGCACTGCCCTAAAAACTAAACAAATCACAACTAAAAGATTAAATAGTCCCTGGCTAACCCCAGCATACTCAAGTCCATTAATATAAAGCACCTATATGAAAACAGTACAGAATGGGACAAATATCAAGAGAACAAACAAAACGCTACTCATCAAACCTAACGAGTCTGATAAGAAGGTCAAAAAAACTGTACTATGAGAACAGATTACATAACTTAAAAGGTGATATAAAAAAGACCTGGAAAACCCTATCTGAAATTCTAGGAACAAACAAGATATCCACAAACAGAACAATCAAACTAACAAAACCAGATGAACCCCTACTCCCACCTATTGAAACAGCAAACAAACTCAATGATTTCTTCTCCACCATAGGTAAAAAGCTGGCAAGCAAAATCCCAAGTTCTAATACTCCACCTAACGACTATCTCACTGGCACCTATCTGAACACACTATTCCTAGCCCCAACCAACCCAATAGAAGTTTCACTTATAATCAACACATTAAAAAACAAAGCAGGTGACCTAAATAACTTATCACCTTATATATACAAAAAAGCCTCTATAGTTCTCTCACCAATTATTGCAACACTTTTTAACAAATCCATTGAATCCTCTACCTTCCCATCCATACTCAAAATAGCGAGGGTCACCCCAATACATAAGGGAGGAGATCAAGCAGACCTGAATAACTACAGGCCGATATCTAACTTACCCCTTCTCTCCAAAATCTTTGAAAAATTAATTCATAGACAAATATATTCCTACCTCACCTCCAACAACGTACTCAACCACTGTCAATTTGGATTCAGGCCTAATAAAAATACAAATGATGCCATTATACACATGTTAGAAATAATTTACACCGCCCTTGAGAAAAAAGAAATCCCAGTGGGAATCTTCATTGATTTACGTAAAGCTTTTGATACAGTTGACCATGATCTGTTACACTTAAAATTATCGCACTATGGTATAAGAGGACACTCCTTAAACTACCTAAAATCATACCTTAGCAACAGAAACCAATATGTGTACACAAATGGAGCTAGCTCCACCGCGCAAACTATTACCGTAGGTGTCCCACAGGGAAGTGTTCTTGGCCCACTACTCTTTCTCATTTAAATTAACGACCTACCAAATGCATCTCAACTACTCAAACCCATACTTTTGCAGATGACACTACATACGTTATCTCTCACCCAAGCCCAGAACACTAGCAACACTGCAAATACTGAATTGCTGAAAATATCTACCTGGATAATGACCAACAAACTTACTTCAATATTTAAAA